>MU193740.1:10165-21734 GCA_016904865.1 Pissodes strobi | reverse complement strand
TTTTTTTATGGCGGTGGCACACACACTAAAGGGAGACCCTATGGCGCTCGACGAGCGGTGTGTGTGCGAAGATGTTGATTGACACGGCTCTTGAATATTTGTAAGTTGTAATTAGTGGGAAACAGATGTCCTGGGAGTGAGTTCCACAGTGATGCAGTGCGCCAGACAAAGGAGTTCTTGTAAAGCGATGTTCTAGGTGTTTCCAGTTGTACGACGAACTGGTGCGCTCTTGCCGTCTGTCGTGACTGTCTGCCAGGAGCCGCCAGGGGCGGGATGAGGCGGACCAAATCCTGGGAACATCTGCCGTGAAAGTATCTGTAAAACAGAGATATCTCGGCTACATGTCTGCGGTGTTCCAGACTATCTAGATTCCGGGTCAACTCCGGGTCGCCGACGAGACGCACAGCTCTCTTCTGAATGGAATCCAGCAGCTTTAGGGTGTGCTTTGGTGCGGCACCCCAGATATGTGAGCAATATTCTAAGCACGGTCTTATTTGCGCTTTGTAGAGCAAGAGCAACTGCTGCGGTGTATAGAGTTTTTTGTTGCGAAATAGCGCACCAAGCTTCTGGGAGGCTGATTTTGCGATGTTAGCAACGTGGTCATGCCAGGACATATTGCTGTTGACCGAGATACCCAGCAGTCCGATTGACGAGGATGAAGGAATGGTCGATCCTGCCATAATGATGTCAGGGCCCGCTGTATTGGCCCTCTTGGTAAACGTGGCTGCCTGGGTCTTTGCTGCATTGAACTGGACCAAATTTCGGTCGCCCCAAGTTTGAACTTTCTCCAGGTCTTGATTAATTGCTGTAATCTGCTCCTGTCTGCGGTGATGAGTCTCAGTCGCTGGTAAGGGTTTTTCTGATCTAAAGTGGGAGACAAGGGTACTGTCATCTGCAAAACTGTAAACAGGATTATTTGTTTCGATCAGCAGGTCATTAATATAAATGAGGAACAGAGTTGGTGAAAGTATTGCGCCCTGAGGCACGCCCGCGTTGATGGTGAATGTGTCCGAGATGTGTCCATCGACTGCAACGTGCAGAGATCGGCTCTTAAGGAAACTGGCAAGCCAGCTGCAGAGAGAGGCTGGCAGTCCGAAGGACGGTAGTTTGTTGAGCAGTCCGTCATGCCAAACTCTGTCGAATGCCTTTGAAATATCCAAGGCAATCGCTCGAGACTCTCCGTAGTTCTCAATTGCCCTACTCCATATATGAGTGACATAGGCCAATATATCTCCTGTCGATCTCTCTTTGCGAAAGCCGTATTGATTATCGCTGATTATTTTGTTGTTCTCGAGGTACTTGAGTAGTTGCTGATTGACTACACGTTCCATGACTTTGGAGATTATTGGAAGCAAGGCAATTGGACGATAGTTTGAGGGCGTGGTTTTCTTGCCTTTTTTTGGAACAGGTTGCACTCGAGCGACTTTCCAAGACGATGGGTAAATCCCTTTTCCGTAAGACAGAGAAAAAAGCCTGGAAAAAACGGGTGTTAGTTCGTTGGCGCAGTTCTTTAACACGATGGCAGGTATTCCGTCCGGTCCTGATGCCTTTTGCGTATCTAGATTTTTAAGGATTTTTCGAATATCACGGTGATGAAATTTGACTTCTGCCATGGTAGTGTTGATGTTCGATATGGTGGGGAGAGTCTTGCCTTGGGGGACGTCCAAGGTAGAGTGCGAAGAAAACATTTTGGCGAGCATGTTTGCTTTTTCCTTGGCTGTAGTCGCCGTGATGCCACGTTCGTCTGTCAAAGGTGGGAGAGACGTTTCTGTAAAGTTGTTACTTACTGCCTTTGCTACCGACCAGAAATTCCTGGAGCCACTGGGGCATTGCAAAAGTTTATTCCTGATCCTTTGATTGTGTTTGTCCTTAGTTTCGTCGATAACACGCTTGCATTCGTTTCTCGCTTCGACAAAATAATTGCGATTTTCAGCGGTCTGATTTTGCTGCCAGTACTTGTAGGCTTGCTGTTTCCTACCCACAGCTCTTTCGCATCTTCTATCGAACCAGGGCTTTCCTTTTGATGGTAACTTGATGGAATTTGGGATATATGCTTCCATTCCTGAGGAGATTACTTGCGTGATCTTTTCGCAGCAGACTGACGGGTCGTCACCGCCAAAGCAGACGTCGAGCCAAGGAAAATCTAGGTAGAACTCCCTTAGATCGTCCCAGTTTGCAGAATTGTAATGCCAGATTTTGCGAGGCAATGGTGGGTCCTTCTGTATGAGTGGCAATTCACAAACCGTTGTAATAAGTCTGTGGTCGGAAGTACCTAATGGTGGACCAACTGTAACTGTGTACTGGTCAGGATTGGTGGTTAGAAAAAGATCCAGGAGGGCGGCGAATTCGCCCCTCTCTGAGATTCGAGTTGGTTCGTCTACAATTTGAGTAAGTCCGCAGCTGATGGCAAATGCTTCAGCCTCTCTACCTTCGTTGTCGGTCTTGTTGTGATGTTTGAGCCAGTTGGTGTTTGGGCATTGAAGTCTCCCAGAACGATTATTTCTGAACTGGGGTGATCAACCTGTATTGAGTCAAAAGTGGTAGCTAGTGTTGAAAAAAAGCTTTGGTAGGCTCTATCGCTCGGAGGGCGATAGAGACAACATATAAACTTGGTTAATCCCTTGGCGGTGAACTTGAGCCACATGACGTCAAGGTTGTTCGGTTCGAGTGTTTCCTCGCGGTGACATGAAAGGTCGCTTCGGACAAAAAGGCATATTCCGAACTTATGTCTAAATCGGGTATGTAAGTCGTAACCAGGATAAGGGTAGTTCACTGTTGTTGTTGTAGAACATACTTGTGTTTCTGTAAGGGCTAGTATGTGTGGTCTATTTGCTTGTAGATGTTGGTGTACCGAATTTATGTTTGTATTTAGGCCTCTTATGTTGCAGAAATCAATTCTAAATTGGTTCGGTATCTTTGCTGTCTGTGAAATGCGGAATGAAGGGCTCCCTATTGACGAATAAATGGAGATTATTCCTTAATACCAATCGAAACAAATCTGACACATGCCAGGTTACTAATAAAAGTGGCTTGTTTGCTACATAATATTATAAGAGAGAAAGATGGACATAAGGATGTTGACTTTCGCATGATAAATGAGGGTAAAAACTCATCTACTCCTCAGTTATCTAGGCGAACCAATCGAGCAACTTCACAAGCTCTTCAAATACGGGATCAGTTTAAAAACTATTTTCAAACTAATTAATTTGTTATACTATTATTTGCTCAAAACTAAATAAAAATTTACCTGAGTAGTCCGGAAATAGAAGTTTTATTTCGTCCCATAACCTCTTAACCACATTTTTGAACTTGTGTTGATTATGTGAACTCATCCAAATGGCTGGCATTTCTTGAACAGCACTGATAAATGTTTCTGTATTCATTTTATATTGTTATATTAGCATATAATATATTAGTTGCGACCAAAACAAAATATTTTGGTTGAAACGCCGAAACAATACGCAACAGGTCTACACAAGTGCGCGACGCGACTGTTTCGTGTACACTGAATATCTTTCTAGTCGTTTGTTTTTTCCGCTAATAAAATACGCGCGTCAGAAACATCGCCGCTGGTGCAAATTCGCCAACAGCGAATTTTGTAGCGGTTTGCAGCGCTTTTTCGTGGCCGGGTATATATCCCAACGAGCGTTTTTAACAATCGCCTTTCGCTGACGCTCGTAGCTCAAAGCGAATTCGCTCACAGCTTATGTTTTGTGGCTCTCACATAAGGGTAAATTATTTTGTGGTTTACGGTCAAAATAAACTCTACAATGTCTACTTAAATAAAATGCAGGGTCATTATAGCTTTTGTTGATTTTAATGGGACAATCATAATAATCAGAATCATATTCGACCAAATTTTTATAGTGAAGAAATGTTACAGGATGCCATTAGCACTGATTAGTTTAATGGAATAAACACTAAATTATCGAGTACATACAACAAACAATATTCGCACATATACAAGTACCCTAAGCATTATGATCTTAAAATTACACTTACTGTCTATAATTTAACGTTAGACCGGAACCTGCTTCTGTAGCCTTAATTGCTTCTGGTAACCACCTGTTTCTTTGTTGACTGACAAATTTCAGCCAGCGTTGCTTTACGTTAATTTTTGAACCGACCACCTGAACTGTTGCTTAATTACTTAGTTACTTCCACGAGCCTCTAAACTGTGAGACAATAAATTCGGTTTGGTCACAACTAAGACCATAGTGCCGACTAGAAAATTATGGTTTTATTTTTAAAACTTTTGTAACTATTTTCCAGCATTACGACCGATTGCAAGTGACCTTTCTATTAAAATTTGTAATTGGCCATTACGACCTACGGCAAATAAAGTTTCTGTTAAGACTAATTTTCTCCGATAATTTTGCGTTTTTATAGCAGATTTTCGACGCGTTTTTTCCCCAGAAAAATCCGGAATCAGTACACCTGCAAGAAATTCACGTGTGATGTGACGCAATTGCCCCAATTTTCGATGAAAACACTATTCGAGTTGAAACTGGTTTTACATTCCCATCTTCAAGAGTTCGAAATTTTTCCATGCCAAGCTTTGGCTCATTACGGAATTTAGTTTACACGTGTGTTTTAATGTCCAAGCGATATTTGAACATTATAAGGTCATGCCTTTTTGTCTTTCGTTTTAATTCGCTGGAATTTTATTATGCACGCCGCCTGGCCAATGACGATCTTTTAGACAAAAGTTGGGGGACCTGTGGTTGTTAGGCTTGCAATTCATGTTGCTATTTCTTGAAGTTAGTTTTCTCTAGTAGCATGATAACATGCAGTCGAAAATTTTTAAAATACAAGTCCGTATCAAACTTTCCGGTGACAAAATTCTCAGGAACCATAGAGCTAGAAATTTGATTCATGCTAGTCAAAACATCCTCGTAAGCAATTAACGGTAGGAAAGTATCATGCATCATATGGACATCCTTAGGTGGATGCGGATCCGCGAGAACATCTGGACCATTTTATCCTCGGCAACAACGGCTTTAACCTCTTCGACGGGAAATGTTAACCAAGTCTGCATATGTTCATAAATCTCTTGATCCAAAGCACGTTTCTGCCACAATTTAACGGATCATCACACCCGTCAACCACTATATAAAGTTTTTCAGTATGTCTGCTCAAGCCAACTATCTGGAGCTTCTCAACAGAAGGGGTATTCCCATCAGCAATAGTACAGTACAAAGCAGCAATCTTATGTGTTCCACCTTGATTTGATCTAACAGTGTTCTTCTCTGTCATTTTAACACCAACAATGTCACTCGGCACGCTCCCAGGATCAACAAATTCTATAGACTTCTCAATACTCGAAAAGGGTCTCATCCTATAGTCATATAGCTTATTTGTAATACAACAGTGTCCATAGTGTTTCGAAAATTCACAAGTAGTTCATGTGTCGACACCTTTTGACAAATCCAAATAATTGCCAATATGCATTCCCTCATCTGGCTCCCTAACCTTAGTCTGTCTCTCGTCACCAACCAAAAATACTTCCTCAGCCCGTTAAAATGCGCGATGCATACTGGTAAACTCATCAACAAAGATTATCTTCCAACCGGGCGTCTCCATTGCGCAGTGTGTTGTTTTAAACAGAAGATCATATTTTTCACCTGTTTTGTTTTCAAATCAGTATAGTCCAGTCTCAATTTGGTAAAAGGTGCCAATACTAAATCCTCTGCTGCTGATCTGCCTCTAAAGGATCCTCTGCTATCTCTAATAGAACTTCCAGGATTGCTTGGCGCACTTGACGATGTGTTCGCCTCTGTGATAAAGTCTTGTGAAAAAAGCTTCATCTGCCATAATGCCCACTGGTTATGATCGTATGGTTCTATTTCCCCATAGACTGGCTCTTTATCCTTGATCGGGCTCCAAAAACTACTACACATAAAACCATATAAATGGACGAAATTAGTGTAAAATATCTTAATGTGTATGGTATTGAACAATTGGGACCATTGACCGGCTTATTGCCATGACATCGCTTCAATCGATATCCCCATTTTCCAAGAAGCTCTAAGCAAACCGGACACGCTGGTATATTCCCTTCATATGGATTATCCAAATATAAACCAACCCACAAATTATCCGATATCTCAGGCTTAACATAATTTGGGCAAACTGTTCCGGTCTGCAACTGTGCACCGTCCATAGGTATAATCAACTGGTCAACAAGATGACCAGTAAGAATCCAATCTATTAATGTATATAATGGCCAAACAAATGCTCTACCAACTGTCTTAAAGAAAGCAACGAACTTCTCATAAATGCTCTCCAAGTTGATATTTGTCACTATTCGGTCTCTAACAATTGAACGCAACTTAACCTACAAAAATATGGTCAACCAATCTTTTCTGTAAAAACCATGGTTCAATCAACTCCTTCATAATTAACGACATGCCACCCATTCTCCGACGAATGTAACACACAGTATTCTGATAAGATAAATATTTCGGATCCAAGGACAATAAATAATTCACAACATCCAAATACTCTGTCTCAAGCATCGAAAAATAAACCAACGGTTTCGCAACTCTCCCTGTCTTATTAACACATTCTGATAAGCTTATCACCGTAACATATTGCTGTTTTTCAGTTAACTGAATCGATCTATCTAGCGATCCTTTCCGGGTGTTTGCATCTGTAGATCTTAAAACACGCCATCGGGCCCACACGCGATGTTATCTCGACCGCCAACGAAATCTTTGCCCCTGAACCTGCGACAACTGGACCTCTAAGTAAAGTCGCCCAAGCATCAACTTCGTGCACATATCCATTGTAATAACCATTCTTGAAAACCAACGTGGCATACTTTTTTCCACAAATAGTTCGAAATGAAACAGAATACAATGGGCTCTCCGGCATGTCAGGAAACAAATTCCAAAGGTAGCAATCCGTACCCATAAGCAATCTGAGCACCAGTCCTTTCAAACAGTTCGACATACATTTCGGAAGTGTAATTATAAAAAGGATCCTCAAACACCAACGTGTTCGCCTCAATTGGAGAGAAGTGTACAGTCTTAGCGTTTTTTGTGTTGTCATGTAATCTTTCAAAACTTCTTCAGCCTTCCAATAACGCTTTACACTTGATATATTCAATGCAGCAGGATGACCACTTGGTGGAATGAAATCCGAGAAATTGGTTTTGTTAGCATTTTTCCTAAAAATTTTCGCTATGTCTTCCATGCAGGACGAATAATTCTGTCATAATCCTTATTTTCTTTCCCATAAATATAATAATGTATAAAAGCGTTAGTCTTATATCTCTTCAGTTCCCTTGCTCCCGCACCGATAACTAGCGTTCGCTCTGATGCTACTTCTATGTGAAATTCCGACTCGTAAACATCTCGTATTAAGTCTCCACTTGCTACTAATACAGGATGATCATTTGTGAAAATTTTTCCCCCAAAGAAAACTATCGGAAAATCCACCAATTTCTTCAATACGGCGCGCGGCGGTCTGTGATGGTGTTAATTGAATCGTTACGCGTATTGAGGCTTTCAACTGATCACGGAAAATTTTTCCACCTTCTGCACTTCCTAATTGTGCAGCACCTGCGGCTAAAGCTGTATCCAACAATGCTTGTGGATCCATGGTTGAACTCCGCCCAAAGAAGACAAACTGTGCCCTAAACTGTTTCGCCGATACTTTTGATAAAACAAAGTTGGGAGAGCAATCTTTTTAATGACGACGTTACTAATTTTATTTTTAGTTTTGTCTTAGAACCGCGTAACTGGTTCTAGTTAAATGTTCGAAGGACCACAGCCATAGGCTGAATATATTGTCTTAGGAAAAGCTACATTAAGCCACATTAAACACAAGAGTTAAAATATGATTAATCGAAGTGTTAATTAATAAAAATGAAACGTCTGTGTACAAAAGGAAATTTAAGGATTGCTATGAACTAATCAAATGTTTATACTAAAATCTACTCTTAGTCGGACACACTTAGTGTCAAATATCTAGACCAATGCCCTAAAAAGGAGCTTAAAAAAACAAGCTTAAATTAATTACTAATCAGTCTGATCACTACGCTAGCTATACAGGCACGAGAGCCTGTATAGCTCAGGATTATTAGGTAAAAAATAGCCAGAGATACAAAATGCTTTGTAACAAGCTGAAATTTGGTACATTTATTCTAGGTGTGATATTGAGTCATTATTTAAACCTCCCCCGCCTGTTTCCTGAGATATGGAATTATACAGGGTGTTTATTTTGAAACTTACCTTTACCCAACGTTATCCGCGTAAATAGGTATAACTGTGAAATTCGTTGAATCATAAGAACAAATTTGTTGAGTGTGAATTATTTTTACGAAAAATTAAGCACCCTTTAAACCCACCTAGCTTATAACGGCCACCCCAAGTTTTTTGAGACATGGCGCGCGGGTGAAGGATATAATTTTAAGTAGGTTTTTTTTCCGTTTCTGCGTGTTGTACATTTAGATTGGTAGTTCTAGAGGGTAGGGATTTAATCTTCAAACTTCTGGCCCCCAGGGCTACCAACCCGAATGTGAAAGATTCGGAAAAAATAAAAAATATACATTAAAATGTACCGCATAAAGCCTTTTAAAATGATGTATCTTACAGCAACCCCGCCCCTGTTTCATTAATTTTGTACCTAACGGTAACCTTAGATATTAACGGTTTTAAGGGGAGGTATGCAATTTTTCGTAAAACATGCATATTATTATAAACGTTTTATTGATAAAGCGAAATTTATTAAACACAAATGTTTATTATTGTAAAAGGATTACATTACATTGTCATCATCATACGTAGGTTCGGGTGTATTTTCACATGATTGGCCAATGCAATGGCGGCACATGGCCGAACACGTCAAGCCTGCTTTACGACACTCGCAGTTGCGTTCGCACCCCTTCTTACAACCGCAGCTGATAAGATGTAGTAATTCATTCGGCGCAGGGGGTAGTTCTGTTGTTACTGGAATCATAGTTTGGCCACGCTTTGTCCAACCCCATTCACAAGGTAGAATATCGTTTCCCATCCAGCGCTGTATCTGTAAAAAGACACGATACGAATGCTGCCTAGTTGTGTCTTTAGTAGGTGGTAGAGATGAGAGCTGAAAACTATCCTGTATTGATTGTTTTGTACAAATAATATCTTAGCTCATCCAAATCAACTTTGAGACTGTCTTTATTGTAGAGATGCAATACAAATGCTTCCCCAGCATATGCAATGTCCTTTCGGTTCGCTCGAGGATCGTTAAATACGGATACTGTATTTCGCAACTCTATATTGTCTAAACATTGAAAAGTTTTTACCTTTCCTTTTCTAAAAAAGGCAGATGTTGTGTCACAGCCAGACAAAGCACGATATCTTTCAGGTCTCCAAGATTTTTCAATCGGCATCGGACCTAAACGTACCTTAAGCTATACCCGTTTTTACCTTGCTGAAACACTCGCGAAACGATTCGAGCGACGTTACCAAGTTAGGGAATATACGCATTTTCTAAAACTTCCCGACTGCGTATGATTAAAGCGAAAGCGAAAAACAGTCGTTTAACAACAAAACAAGGGTAGCATATTAATTAATTATGTATTTTCCTGTTGACCTAAACCGTAACCACGTCAAAAATCGCACGACGAATATAGCATCTGGCAACGCTCCAAGAATATCCCTTCCATTTATTCCATTCGTCCATAGGCAACCAACAATTCTTATCTAACACGATTTATTATTATTGTTTGAAGGTTATATCAAAAGTAAACAATGATTGAATCTTAACTTTTCCCTATAAAATATTGAAACAAACCCAGGAATAATAACGGAGAAATCCCAAAACAAATGTTTCTGACATTTATGAGACCGTTTTTAATGTATATTATCATCGCAAAGGAAATTATTCGCAAGGTAAGTGATTTAATTGAACGTTTTCGAAGCGTTTTACTATAATACAGCCTAAATCTTAAATGTTTACTTGAGTGTTTTCTCGCTAGCGGAGCAGAATACGATACGATTTACTGATTGATTATGTACTAAGCTAGAGATATCAACCAGTGAAAACAAGTTACGTATATATAGGTCATAGTCATAGTCAATTATACTTTATTGTCAAAAAAAGAAAATATTTCTATTGACAAAGCATGTACTTAAAAGTAAGCATATTAATTATGTAAGTAATAAAAACAATAAAAAATGTAAATAACAAGCAAGTTATAACAATTTGACAAACAGGACTACTATCTAAACAACATAATAAATTAGGAAGTATCCTAAAATGTAAGTAAAACACAAAAAAAATCTTAATATTACCCACGCCATAAAAAGGCTGTTATATCAAAAAGTATCGTTATAGTAATCCTCCTCGACGCGCAGCGGAGTGTTATGTAAGTCGCATGGGCTTTAAAGGCCTCTTATACACGAATATCATACGCTATTTTTTATTGCGATTGCATCATTAGCTCAAAAATGTTTTAAATATTAAACTTAAGGTATATATATATTAACGAATATATTAATGTGTCACATCTGACATGATCAAATGTTTCTATAGCAACCTTTAGAAAAGTAGGTGCATCATAAACATCATTTTAAGCACGCTGTAGCGTGCGATAATCGTTGATTATGATGCATGCGTAATAAAAAATATTTTTAACACGCCTACGAAACAGTCTGTAATTTACTATGGATTTTAGATCATGATTTAGATGATTAAACATTTTTTTGCTTTCATAAAAAATAGACTGCTTTGCTAAGGCAGACTTTGGTATAGGCAAGCTTATATTAGTGTCTACATTTAATCTAGTATTATGTACATGATATCGAGTTTCTAAACTGAAATATTTTTTATGCATAAGAGACACAGTTTCTAAAATAAACAGACACGACACAGTTAATTTTTTTTTCCCGAATAAACAGTGGTTGACAATGTTCCCGGCTTACAACTCTACACAAATAACGAACTGCCCTCTTTTGTAAAACAAATATTGAGTTAAACAGTTGCTTGTTAGTGAATCCCCAAAAAGCAATACCATATCTCAGATGGGACTCAAATAGTGAATAATAGACCATTTTTGCCGTAGAACAACTAAGCTCGTTAGAAACTATTCTAATTGCAAAGCAACCAGCAGATAACTTTTTACTTAGTGCTTTTATGTGATCTTCAAATTTAAGTTTATTATCTATGGTAAGACCTAAAAATTTTGTAAGGGATTTATTTTCTACAATTTTATTATGTAGATACAGATCTTTAAAGCCAAATCCAAAGGTGATTATGCTGGTTTTATTTATATTAAAGCAAAATAAGTTTACATCACACCAAAGCTTAACTTCGCGTAGGTCCCTATCCACAATTATTTTCAGGTCGTTCCTATCTTTACCATGCCAAAGAAGACTGGTATCATCAGCAAAAAATGTAACCGACCCCTGAATTTTTAAAGCTGCTAAGTCATTTAGATACAACAAAAATATAATGGGACCCAAAACAGAGCCTTGTGGTACGCCTCTGGTAATAAGTGATTTATCAGAGTATTCGCCATCAGCTCTCAACACTTGCATTCTACCCTCAAGATACGTAGAAAACCACTTTAGTGTAA
>MU193739.1:317-22214 GCA_016904865.1 Pissodes strobi | reverse complement strand
ATATATTTGTGGTGTAATTTAGAGAAATAATTGTTTAGTCCGACCAACTGCCTTTGACATAATGGGCAACAATCATGGTTTTGACTTATCCACCTTTTTAAAGGTTGGCTTTACTACAGCTTTTTTTAATATATTTGGAACAACACTTTCTCTAAAGCAAATATTTATTAATCTTGTAAGGGGTATTAGTATGATATTTTTAACGGATTTGAGGATTTTTTCATTGAGTAAATATATCTCTACTGATTTTATTTATTAAGTTATCAATAATATCCCTAACCTCAATAAAAGTAACCTCTGGGAAGTCAGAGCACTCCATATTTAAAGCATCCAGAAATTCAAAATGATCTTATTAGCAATATTTGAAACTAGTAAAAAAACCCAATTTTGTCATTGGGTTTTTTTACTAGCTGCACGATGTATATTAATGATTTCCCACATGCATTTTGGAGACTAAGAAGAATTTGGAATCAAATTATCATTTGGCTTTATTTCGGCCTTGCGTATTTTACCCCCCTCTCTCTCAGAAGCCTGAGATGCTCTCGTATGTTCCTAAAATTTTCGTTAGACCAGTTTATGTCGTTAGCGTGATCAGATCGTATTATATAAGTTTTTATTAGGAAATGATTCAAGATATGCCCTCTCCAAGATCCCCATGAACACCCAAAACTTCTGATCAACATTCATATCATTTGATCGGGTAAAATCCCATTCTACTGACTCCAAAATAGAATGAAAAGCAAATAAACCCCTCCTAGTCACATTGTGGTCACAGGTCTAAATACCTTGTCTCTCATTCGGAGCCTTTCTCGATTTCCATCTAAAGAAATATCAACTAGCTGACTTTTATGGTCTAAAACATCTATGTTAATGACATGGGTGGCAATGACACCAACATCATCAATATCGAATGTATCGATATTTTTAATCAATGGCTTATATTACAATATACATCGATATATTTTTAAATTTTGCAATCCCCACTCACCATATGTAAAATGTAATATTAGTATTATAGTACGGCGGTTAGTCAGCGATATTGGGACCAACCTTGCATTTTTGAGTAGAGCATTGAGATTTGGCACAGTGCTAGTGCATGCCCATACCTCACTTTTAAGAAGTGAAACCAAGTTTGCAACCACGGGATAGCGGCGGTATGGCGGATTGCATATCTACCAAAGGCAAATTTGAGAAAATCGTAAAATCGCACACCCGACACCCGACCGTTTCTATGGGTGAATATCACTCACAAATATTGGGAGGTGTTCTGAAACGTTATTAGGCCATGTGCCAGTCGCGTGGTGGCAGGTTGCCTACCCTCTAGGCGCAGAAACTAATAAAATCGATTTTGTAGTGCTAAGCTGAAGTATTGCAAGCTTGGGTTCTTAATAAAACTCCAACAAATCTTGTTTCAGTACCCTTTTTAATGTCAACAGATACAACTGACAATGACTGACTTCTCGAATGCCGCTTTGACTTTTCTAACCTTGTTTGTTGTCGTTCTGAGGGCGGGTTGCGCCTTCTCACATAACTCTCGCTTATCCTGAAATAAGGTCTATTTGCCATACAATCAATTATTATAAAAATTGTTTTAATTAAAAAGTTAGTTTAGTATAAGCGATAGACATGCAAGGGGGTGCAGTCAGCTCCCAATTTTCTACTATAAGGTAAGTGCCCTTGTCTCCCAATTTAGATCAGAAAAACCTTTACCAACGACTGAGACTTATCACCGCAGACAGGAATAGATTACAACAATTAATCAAGACCTGGAGAAAGTTCAAATTTGGGGCGACAGAAATTTGGTCCAGATCAATGCAGCAAAGACCGAAGCAGCCACGTTTACCAAGAGGGCCAATACGGCGGGCCCTGACATCATTATGGCAGGATCGACCATTCCTTCATTCTCGTCAATCGGACTGCTGAGTGCCTCGGTCACCAGCAATATGTCCTTGCATGACCACGTTGCTAACATCGCAAAATTAGCCTCCCAGGTGCGCTATTTCGCAACAAAAAACTGTGTATACCACAGCAGTTGCTCTTGCTTCACAAAGAGCAAATAAGACCGTGCTTAGAATATTGCTCACCCATCTGGGGTGCTGCACCAAAGCACACCCTAAAGCTGCTTAATTGCATTCAGAAGCGAGCTGTACGTCTCATCGGCGACCCGGAGTTGACCCGGAATCTGGATAGTCTGGAACACCGCAGACAAGTGGCCGAGATTTCCCTGTTCTACAGACACTTTCACGGCTGATGTGCCCATAATTTAGCCCGCCTCATCCCGCCCCTGGCAACGCCTGTCAGACAGTCGGGACAGACGGCGGGAGCGCACCAGTTCGTCGTACAACTGGAAATATCTAGAACATCGCTTTACAAGATCTCCTTTGTCTGGCACACTGCATCACTGTGGAACTCACTCCCAGAACATCTGTTTTCCCCTAATTACCACCTACAACTATTTAAGAACCGTGTCAATCAACATCTTCGCACTCGCACCGCTCGTCGAGCGCCATAGAATCTCCCTTTAGTGTGTGCCACTGCCATAAAAAAATCGGTTATTTTTTTGACAGATTTAGTATCATGAAAGATTGAAATGTCTTTGTTGAACAGCAGGAGAATAGAAAGCGAAGTAGGGACGTTATTGACGGGTCTCTGTATACTGTATCAGAAGAGAGATGACCTCAGCGATCCATCACTAGACAAGCCAGCAAAGATAATGCAGGAGTCGCTTCCCTGAGTAGGAATCTAAAAGCTTACCATAAATTAGGGAATATTTCTGGTAATGCCAACGCGGATGCGTTAGATGCGGGCCTTCGCATTGAGCATAATTTAAGAACCAATAACTCAAAATGTCACAAGCGCTGCTTCGTATCTTGCGATTCAACCAAGCTCGCTAGAACTTAGAGAGATATGCAGACTGGTTGTCAAAAAAATATCGAGCCATCCGTTAAGTCTCGAAGGGGTGAAATCAGCTAATGACAAGATAGAATGAATTTTCTGTGGCAAGCACGGGCCAAGAGTCAATCCAACTCATGGACTGACTTTCACAGAAACTAGAAATGCGATTGAAGCCGCTGCAACCAAGAAACTAGACAGTAAAATTTTAATCGCACTCCCGGGTTGGCAGGGTAGGCTCGGCGTATGGTACCACAACAACTGTCGGACAAAGTATGTGCGAGACTTAAAAACTAACTCAAGTCTAGGCAAGAAATCGGAGCAGTTAGCTAAAGTACGTGACGTTGCACTTGAACAAGTGATCAAGCAAATAAATACTGAAAAGGAATGCAGTGAAGATGTACCTGCATTTCTGTTGACTGATCTTGCCCGCAGTCATGCCGATAAACTGCTTAAGGAAAGAGTGAGTAACGGGTTTGTACACGGCTTTAAGGAAATGCTGCTTAATTCTGAGGGCTTAATACGAGGAGCAGAACATTGAACGTCAGACAAGCGATCTCCCCAATCCGGAAGCAGCCATCACCATCAGTGTGCGGCTGGAAAGCCGGCTCGGAAGGATGGAGGCTGCTCTATAGAATTAAGCCTACAGCACAAGAGGCTTGTAAAGAAACGCCGGTGTCATGTAAATATAAAAATAAATGCACTGGGAAATGCAACTGCGCTAAATCTAAAGTCCTTTGCTATGAGTTTAGTTGTTGCCCATGCTCTAAGTACCTTGATTAATACCGAAAAAAAGTGCCAAAGTCTGATATTTCTCCAATTTGTGATGTAGGTAATAGATTTAGTATTATTACATTTCGTGATTACATCTAGTACAATGAATAATATTATCGATTAATAACGATATGGAATTAATGCTAAACGCTTTAAATTATGCTGTTAAACTATATGTTTGTAATAAATATGGATTTTCTTAATCTTTTAGTTTTCTATGCACCTTACAACCGAGGTAACCTAAAGTTAACTATTTTTATATTATTATATTTATGAGCATACCGATTTAAGAACGTGTATGGGTCCATTGGGACCTGATTTATTTATATTTTGTTTGTGAAAATGGAGTCACTCACCAAAATTTCTAGCTTAACACTACAAAATCGATTGCATTAGTTTCTGCGCCTGAGCGTAGGCAATCTGCCACCACGCGACTGTTACATACGTCAGTTACGTTCCAGAACATCTCCTGTGATATTTTTGAGTGGTACTCACCCATAGAATTGGTCGGGTGGGCTCGTTTTGCCATTTTACTCAAAATTGTCCCTGGCAGGTATGCAACCCGCCATACCGCTGCTCTCCCGTGGTTGCAAACTTGGTTCCACTTCTTAAAATTGAGGTATGGGTATATACTACCACTGTGCCAAATCTTAATGCTCTACTCAAAAATGCAAGGTTGGTTTGACTAACCGCCGTACTATTAGTGAAAAGGATAAATACGACTATTCGCTGTCGAGTCTTCGGAATGTTTCATGAAATATTCGGCGATTGTTCTGAATATTCTCAGACTTGTGGCGAATATTTTCGTTATTACCGCACAGCGCCAGCAGAAAGTATTTGTTACAGCCGGTCGGGAACAAGTAGGTGCAATTAGCAGCACAGGAAGAGGTTCTTGCTCTAATTTTTTCGCGAAAAAATATAAAGAATGAATTAACCGACTATACACCTATAGGCATCTTATGCCTTAAGTCCAACTGGATGGCTGGTCCAGTATTTTTACAGCGGCTGCAACATTTCCAGAATTATGCCAAGGCATCTCCCAATGAAAGGGTTTTGTTAATAGTAGATGGATATTCGACTCAAAAATTTCTTGACGGTCTTGTGTATGCCAAAGAAAATTGCATTGTGGCTTTGTGTTTTCCGCCTCACTCCACACATCGGATAAAACCACTCGACGTTGCATTTTTTGGACCACTCAATACCTATTATAACCAAGAAATAACCAAATGGCTCATCCTGGTCGAGTTGTGACACAATTTCATACTGGTGGTCTGTTAAATTAAGTGTATGGAAAGGCAGCTAATGACCAAAATGCTACTCATGGATTTTCCAAACTCAATGAACCTCGATGTGATCCCTGACTATTTGTTTCAAGCATCTGTAATTACAAATATTTTATTTGATGATAGTGTCCAACAAGTAAGCAGCAAACATTCTTATTGATGGTTCGTTTCAGTGTGATGTGTCTACTATGTGACGTAGAATTTAATATTTATTAAAATCGACAGGAAGAAGGATCTTCTTGTATTAGCGATGGGAGCGATGTAGCTGGACATAAAGCAAGGTTAGTTCCTACAATTTAAATCAAGTTTAGGAGCTTTAGTGTGATTTGTCTACCTACTTTTTGACATATAATTTGTTAAAATCGGCAAGATTAAAGTACTATAGTTGTTAGCGATGGGAGACGTTTTGTACTTGTGGCTTAAAACAAAGTCGTTTTCTCAAATTTGGATGTTTTAGTGCGATTTGCCTACTTTCTGTCAAATAATTAGATACACCCTGTCTGTTATTACGAAGACAAACAGCGAATGAGCTGAGAGTCTCTAGGGAGTATATACTTATAGATGAAAAGCTGAAAAAGAAAAATACCGATATATAAACAGCAAATTTCTCATCAAACCACGAATATAGTTTTCCCTTCGTCGACCGACAAAACGGAATTTTCCAATTTCTTTTACTCCAGTTTTATATTTTCCTGCGGCGAGATGAGATGCTTCGGCAAGGTTTTAAAGTTGATAAGTATTTTTCCAGGTGTGAATTAGAAATACATTTATCGGTTATACGTTCTTTGATAAGTTGTGATAATTCAAAATACGTTTTTTGAACGAAGTAACAGAGAAATTTGGAAAGCTCTGGAAAGTGTGTGAAAATAAGTTACATGCTGATATAGTAATAGAAAACCGAATATACTTAAAATTGTGCAATAAAATAATATATTAAAACGTGTTCAGGTGGTAATTAATATATAGAATACTTCGGAAAAATATGTCCCCTATGAAAATAGGAAAAATATAATTTTGTATTTATTCAATGTAAGTTTAGCATTTTCTGGCCACTTCATAATTTTATTGTTATTAAATGTATGAACACATCCAATTCTAAAAAGGTTATTTTATATACTCCGAGTAGTCAGAACATTTTTAACTTCTTCAGATATGCATGTGAAATCCATAATTAATATGCCACGTTAAATAATCAACAAATAAATTAATTTCAAAATAATGAACAGGTTAATATTAATTAACTGAAACAGATATTAGTCATATTTCAATATTACAAGCAAGCAATACATATCCGCGTTGATGCAATTTAAAATATAATTGCTCCATGCGTATGGCATTTTATTTACTTATTTCGTCACTAGGTAATTGTGTTAATGGTGCTTAGGTTATTTTTTCCTCTTGACTTTTAGGCGACTAGACAACGGCCTCGCTTAAAAGGGGAAAAATTAACAAATTTTAAAAAAGGTGTGTGCTTAAAACCGCCCGATAGAAGTGAAAACTTCAGCAGAGCGATATTAAAAACTATATAAAATAAAAAAAAAACATGTTTTGCCACCGACGGGAATCGAACCCGGACAGTACGTATAACAAGCAGAAGGTCTGACCACTCCACTAAGAGATCTGTTGAAAGCAATTCACTGGACCGTAAAGACATGGGTAATTCGTATACGTTCGGCATGAATTACTGTTTAATTAACTTAAACTAAACTTGACTCCATCTACATAAGATTCTTAATGCAAACCATCAACTTTTTTTTACAATCATATCACCCAAGTACCGTCAAATGGGATGAATCGGGACAATTTTGAGATATTTTTCTAAATAACTTTTTTTATAAAAAAGATAGAGGTTTAGAACCACTGCCAAAAGGTAGAGTAGAGTAGAGTAGGTTTTTATTTGCAAAAATTTTTACATATAATTAATACATATATAAAAATAAAAAGTATCTTTTTATGAGCCTAAATTACAGGACAGGAGAGTCTGACGGTATTAACCTCAATATTACCTAATGACATAATAACTAACTTATTTATATGAAATGTGACTTCTATTATAAACATAAAAAAATAAAAATGTAACTACTACTATACAGATTTTACAGGACACTAACATTTAAAATAATTTCAAAACACTGAAATTACTTATGACACATAATTAAAATGGTCTAAAATACACTTTAAGAATAAGAAATATACATTAAAATGGTTCAAAATACACTTTAAAAATTAAAAATACACATTAAAATGGTACAAAATACACATTAAAAATACCAGTAAAAAGTTTGGTGATAAAGAGGGTAAATAGGCCAGGTATTCCGACACTGTATAAGGCTCAATATTAAAAAGGTGTTGAAATAGTTTTTTTTAAAACGCTTTACAGGATTTTTCCTGTTGAATGCAAGTTGGAAGTTTATTAAAAAACATCACACACGCATACAAGGGACTTATTTCGGTTAAAGATAGTCTGTGAGATGGCACATTCAAACTGAGGCTTATCGTGTTGTATTCATGATTGGGTAATAGATGAAAAAACAAATTAAAATTCATAAAGAGAAAATATAGAAAATATAGACACCTGAAAATATTTAGTAGTTTAAATTTGCCTTAGCAGGACTCTCCCGTTCTCATTCCCCAAACCCCTCTTACTGTTCTTTTTTGGACTCCAAAAACAATAGAGCTGTTCACCGCAGCACTCCAAAAAATTACCCCGCAACGCAAGGTGGAATAAAAGTTTGCATAGTAGACTAACAACAAGACCTTCTAGTCCACATAAGTTTTTAGAACCCTCACGGAAAAATATGCACTGTTCAGTTTTTTGTTACATTTTGTCGTTGTTCGTGCCAGCAAAGACTTCGATCAATGTAAAGCCCAAGGAACTTAACTGATTTAGCACGTTCAATATTTTGTGAAAGAGGATTGGCTGTCTCTGGGTACTGTTCTCGTGACTGACTCGTTCTGAAATAGATAAAAACTGTCTTATCACAGTTAAGCAAAAGTCTATTCTCACTGAACCACTGCTCGGCTCTGCCCAGAGTTTACCCTGCTGTTCTGAGAAGTGCTTCTAAAGTTGTTTCCCAAAAAAGTGTATTAGAATCATCAGCAAAGTTTACAAGTCTTGACGAGTCACTGACTACAGTGTCCGGCAGGTCATTTATGTAGACCAGAAAAAGAAATGGTCATAAGATGCTCCCCTGTGCAATGCCCAACCCCATGTCTATTGGATCTGAGCATACCCTACCTACATCCCTCTTCAAACATAGTTTTTGTGATCTCTTTGGGAGAAAACACTTTATCCGTTTTAGTGCAGGTCCCTGCACACCATACATATGTGATTTTTCTAACAAGTGCCCATGATCCAAGCTGTCAACAGCTTTAGATAAATCTAGAAAAGCACTTAGTGTTTTCATCTTAGCTTCTATTTTTTCTAAGATTCTTGTTATGAAATCATAAGTAGCAATCTCAACAGACTCCCCTAGAAGAAAGCCATGCTGAGAATTGTAAAAGATGTTGTTTGACATAAAAAAGTTTTGCAACCTAGAATACATTGCTCTTTCAAATATTTTTGAGAAGGATGGAAGAAGGCTTATTGGCCTATAGTTTTCCATTTTCGAGGAATCACCTTTCTGGTACAGTGGTTTGACAATTGCGAGTTTTAGACTTTAAGGAAATTTACGGTGTTTAAAAGAGTTGGTGACTCTGAAAGAGAGAGGGACAGCAATCTCTGACGAGACAAATTTAATTAAATTGGCTGATATCTCATCATAACCAGAGCTGTGTTTGTTTTTCAGGTTACTTATTTTGTTACATATTTCTCCTTCTGAGAGAGGAGACAGAAACATACATTGGTTGTTTTGTTTCATTTTGGTTTGAAAATTTTCTACAGGTTTGATTTTTTCTACGGGCTCTGGTGCTGCATTTATCATGAATAGATTTACTTCATCTGAATGCGTTTGCAGGTCACTCTGCAAACCAAAATTACTTTGATTTACTACTACCTCTTTCACAATCTGCCACTATACTTTGGTGTTGGTTGTTGTCACTATTTTCAATCCTTTCCTGATAGTGATTTTTACGAGATTGAGCGAGAAGATAGTTGTACCTGCGTTGTTCTGCTCTGTAAATATCTCTATACTCAACATTATAGCTACTCATTGTAAGTAAAATGTCAAGCCTAGATTTACATGGTTTTATTTCAGCAATTCTAAAATAATTTTTGTAAACAATATCCATAAAAGCATCCCCCTGGTTATCTACCCTTGTCAGGTCCATCTAGAGCACAGATGCCCAGTTAGCCTGACCTAGCAAAAGTTTAAATAAATCTTTGCGTTCCTCATTGAATATTCGTCTTTTTGATTTATCAACTTCAAATTGATTCAATTCAAATGTTACCCTCATACCCTCTGAGCGCCATGATCCGATGTATGGGGATTGCGAAAATTTTATTAATACATACATGATTTTTTATTACCTTGTATGCGTGTGTACTCTGTGTTAAACTCTGTTAAAAGAACTTAAGAACATCCTCAGTATGCCTGGCCACTTCGCCCCCTTAAGCAACATATCTAGATTAAAATCTCCAGCCAAGAAAATGATATAATCATTATCAACTAAATCACATAAAATTTAATCTAGTTTATTTATTAAAACTTCTGGATTTTCTGTCCGGTAGATAGACAAGATTAATACTTTCTTCTTATTAATTTGTATTTCTGCAGCAGAACATTCAAACACTGATCTCTCTGATAGACTGGTTACGTCTTCTCTAGCTTTAGCAGTGTATACATCCTTGATGTGTATTGCACTACCACCATGTTCGTTTGAATTACTTCTACAGTAAGACGAGACAAGCTTAAAATTCCTAATATTGTAGTCCTTTGATTGTTCTTTGGTCTTCCAGTGCTCAGTTAAACAAAGAGCAAAACAATCATTGTGTTGTTCTACAGTGGAATTAATGGCATTTATACTTGTTCCTATTGATTGTGTGTTTAAGTGGATGGCAGACCACTTCTTTTGTTTTGCAACAAACTCTCTTCTCTGACACTGGAGTGCCACTGTAGATTCTGAAAATGGTTCAATATTACACCATTTAGCCATAATTCTTGCTTCATTAGATAAGACTTTCTTATTTCTGGCAATGTGATTTTGAATGAATTTTTGTACTTATCTGTTCTTGTTTTAATTTTCTCGCAAACCACACCTTCGTCTAATTGTTGATTTTTGAGAAAGTTGAGTATTTCCTGGGCGTCTGGTTTTGGGTCCAGACCCGATAGAAAAATTACGGAGTGTTTTTGGGCCACCGCGAGAGTACTTGCGGCATTTTCGTTGGTCCCCTGTAGTGGATCTGGTCTTGTGAATCGTCGCTTAGACTGGACAAACTTCCACTCAGAAGCTGCCCAATTTTTGGGTTGATTTTCTTGATTTTGACTAGAATTTTGCATTTTTTGTGTTTGTTTTTGAATACATTTCGGGGTCTTAGATGCCATATTTTTCTTTGGTGACGTTGACGTAATTTCCGTTTGAGATTTTTGTGTGCGAGGTTGCCATGTTGTTTTGATTCAGGATTTCAGACGGACCAAGGTGCCCTAAATCGGTCGATTTCGTGCGCCTCCTGCTCCCATCAGACCGATCCAACATTTTTGGAACTTCTGTTTCATGTGTCAAATTGATGACGTCAGTCACCAATTTTGGCGGGAAATTTTCCCGTATTCTAACCTCGATTATCGGTTTTTGTTGACTTTTCTTCAGTTTCTTGTTTTCTTCACCCAGCAGGCGGTTGTTTTCTTCGAGAATAGAGTTTTTTTTCTTCTAGAACTTTAATTACCATCTTGTAGAGGTCTCTTTCATGGCTCCAGGCGTCCTCGACGGGGCAGTCGGGCACATGACGACACCTGGCCAATTTTTGGGTTGCAGCTTGTATTAAACAAGCGGAATTGAAGTTTTTCTGGCAAACCACATTTAATAAAGATCTTTGTTGGCTTTTTGCAGTGAGTACACACTTCGGACACGCTTTCACTAGTATTTTCCTCGTCACTTTGACAGGTAAACAAAAAGTTTTTGCTTAGTAGGTGTCTTGATTAACCCCTCAAATGGGGTAAATCGGGACACCCTATTCAATTACAAGGAAATTCTCGATGGGACCAATCGGAACAAAACTTAAAAAAAGGAATAAAAAACAGAAGAAAATCTCTAAAAATAAGAACAAAAAAGGTTTATTTATGAGTTTATTTATAAAATATCAAAATACAAAAATATGTACTTAAATATATAAACTTAAAAACAAATAAACCAAATTTAAAGTTAAAAACAAACTTTAAAAAATTAAAACTTCAAAACAGATACAACATTAAAAATACGTTGGTTGGTAATAAGTAAGAAATGGTTAATAATTTTTTGGGAAACTCGTTACCGCCTCTTCGTAAAATGGTTGGCTTAGGCAACAATTTTTTTATTTGATCTTTACCGACTTCAGAGATATCTTCTACACAAGGGAAGATAAAACAATTGTCTTTTTTTCTGTTTGGTCCAAGGAACTTTACAGTGATGAGTTCCCCATTTATCTCCGGAATTAAGCCAATACAATATTTGTTTCCTCTGACAGTGTGATATTGAATTTCGACAAAGTGTTATTTCTTAGCATTTTCCACGTCCAGCTCGTCTTCGTCAGAAGAAGATGATGAAGTATTGGGTAGAGATATATCTGGAACATTGAGTTCGGCAAACTCATCCAAGTTGACATCCCGGCTAGTCGATGGTTCAGCTGTATGAAAATCTTCTTTGGAAGGGTTTTTCCTGGCTTAACAGAATATTTATTCTTCTTTATTCCTGACAGCTTGCAAGCGTTTCTTCTCTCGTTAAGCAAATCAATAACGGGAGCACTCCAATCATTAGGATTATGAACATTATGGTCTTGAGTTGGTGGTTCGGGTAATCGCTTTAAGACTTGATTTCTATCAAGCGGAATGAGTCCAGTGACTAAAAATCCGTTTCTTATATTTTCACTCATGGTATCTAACCCATCAAGCGTTTTTCTCAGCAAATAGGGAAAATATTGTTTTGGGTTAGTTTGGGTTTGGGGGACCCTTATATATTTTTTTCCAATTTTGCAGCACACGTCTCCAAGCTTTTTGAGTGGGGCAAAAACTGAAACGTCAAGCGGCTGGATGAGATGAGTTGAAGAAGAAGGCAAAAATCCAAACTTTATATTATTTGCGCCACAAAGTTCGATCATCTTCTGTGAAAAGTGACAGCATAAATTATCACCAATTAAATCTCTTGGTGCAGGCTGCTTATTGAAATAGGGAAGAGCGACAGTTATGAACTAGTCTTCAAACCAACCACTTGAATTTCTTCCGTAACGTGTATTTTTAGGTATCGTAGAGAAGCTCACTTCTGTACACAACATAAGCCGGTATTAAATTACTGGAGAGAAAACCCAAACATTTGTAAGGTAAAACATGAATCCTCCACAACAATATAGAACATATCTATAAGCCGGTAGCAAAATACCTCCATCACTTCCTGCAAATATGACCGATGTTGAACTTTTTGCAAAAACTACTATTCGTTCAGGATGATGAGTTTTTCTTCTCACTATGATCTTATTCCGTCCAGGGTCGTCTATGAAACAGGTTTCGTCATAGCTTACAATTATTGAGTTGGGCTGTACGTCTTTCAATAGAGTTTGCAAATTGTTAAAATATGAATTGATTGTCTCATGGGAGACAGCTGCACGAGTCCTCTTAATGTTTTCACACAACCTCTGTGTAAGAGCACCTTTATGTCGCAGTAAAAAAGAACTTGCCCAGTCCGGTCCTGCTAGATTATTTTGGAATTTCCTTGTAGTTACGCCTTTTCTATCAAAGTAGCCCTTGACAGTGTACCGAAGATCCACTTTATCAAGAGGATAGCCCCACTTCCCTGCTAATACTATAAGTTGCACCAAATGTTGTTCTTTTTCTTCGGTTAGGGCGGTTTGACCCCCTTGCTTCTTTGCGGGCCTTTGTTGTGCCTTGATAGTGTTGACCTTGGGATGTTATAAAAATCTCCTCGGCTTCTAGTAGGGTTATTTCACCCTCCTAAATTGATTTAGGGCAGTTTAAAGAGTTTCAGCGCTATAGTTTTGGTATACCTTTGTACAAGGTACTTTCTTGTACTTCCTGACCATTGTCTCGATTGACCCCTAAAAGTGCCATTTTTAAAAAAATATATTCATAGAAAAAAAAAACTTTGTCAACAAGATTTTTTTTTGCTTACCGTCTATAAAGTGCTTCAGCCTATTATATCACCAATTTATAGTCTCCTACTCCAAATAAAAATGTGGTGTCTAGATAAGGTTTTGCAATGGAAAAAAACGCAACATTTTTGTTAGTTTTTAGCGTACCGTTGCATTCGACGGCCAACCCCAAACTGACCCCTGACCCCTGGTTGGCGGGAACACGGACGCTACTAGTCCAACTATTAGTTTCGACTACTATCCGACCTGCCTGAAAACATTCGCCTCGCGACACCGCGGCGATTTATTTGCCCGAAAACTTGTTTGTCCCGAATCACCCCAGCGCAGCGTCCCGATTCGCCCCATTTGACGGTATGTGCTTTAAACAGGAAAAGAGCGGTACACATTGTAACACTCCTTGACCTTCAGAACACCAATCACAGTACCGCATTTTTAATCCATTGCTATACCGTTTAGAATCCGTGAATAATATGTATAAACATATTGTGTTCTATCTCATTCTCTCGCAGGCTACATCCTATAGATCTACTATATCTTTTTATTGGTGTCGCCGTTTCCGTTTCATCGGTTGCATCGAGTCTCAAATCATTCCCGTTCTCAGCCGGCTAACGGCGCTAAAGGAATTTGGAAATTGGTGTCGCTTTTTCCGTTTCATCGAGCCATTCCGTTCCGCTTTATCGAGTCTCAAATCACTCCCAACAGCACTAAAGAAGTTTTCACTTCGGAAATAAAAATATCGAAACCGGCAGCACAACGTAAAACTCACTTAACGAAATGAAAAGTATGAGTCCACTCTTGCCCATGTAGTCCATTTTATATTATGCTCTTTGCTTCCAGTTGACAGTCTTTTGTTTTGATATCATTAGTCCAGCATGTGGAAGGTCTTTCCTTGCTTAGTTTCTCATATCTCAGTCTTCATTCAAGCATATTTTTGTTCAGTTTCTATCTGTCTATGTCCACCCTAATTCCACTTTAGCTTGCAAATTTGAAAACTGTCTAACCACATCCGTAATACCTGTTCTTCAAAGCAAACTATTACGCCAAGTCCTAGGTGAGCGATTTACAGGCGACGCGAACGCGAAGCGCTGGCGATGCCGTACGAAAAGTTAATATAGTCGCACGGCATCGCCACTGTTTCGCATTCGCGTTCGCTGCAAATCGCTCACGTAGGACCGGGCGTTAGTTTTTCACAGATACTTTAACCCGAGAATACTAAACTGTTGAGAAGCGACAGAATAATTTCAATCTAGTATGCGCATTCGCCAAATATGCTGCTTTTCCGTCACCGTGTCGAGATATGTCATTGATGTCAACAGATAAGTTGTTTTGTAGTCCAAGTGGCAGTGTCGCTAATAGTGCATTTTTTAACGATCTGTATTTTCGCTTTATTGTTGGTTTTTTTTCGATTGGCATATAATAATAATAATTATAGGCATGTCGAGTTCGGGTGACAATTGTGTCTATAGGGGATGTTCGATTGTTACTGGGCAAGGATTTAGTTTATTTTCGTTTCCCAGAAATCCAGAACTGTAAGTATTTATTTTTATATAAATTATTTCTTAAAACTATTTAATAAATAGTCATCCTTTTAGGTAACAGTCGAGTTTTAGTATGTTACTGAGTTGTCAAATTCATGTTTTTCTACCATTAGGTTATTCTGGAATGAAAATATTTAACTTAAAACTAATAAAATAATGTTATATTTTTCTAACTGACGTCAGTTAAGAAAAGTTAAACTATTCACAACACGAATGAACACCTATATGAGTTTGGGTGCCCTTCCTGGAGATGCCTTGGGCACAATAGATGCTTTATATTTATTTAATAAGCTATTTGACGTGTTAAATTCGTACTCCTTACGACCATCCTATAAGTTTAAGAAAGTATTTAAAGGATCTCAATATCAAATTAAATTTTTAAAAGATGCTTTATTGTCTTTGTCCGAAATGAAAATTTTTGACAAAATTTGCAAAGACATAACCAACAGGGTAAGATTTCCAAAATGTTGGGCTGTAACAATGCATGGGCTTATCAAATTGTGGCCAAAAACTTTCAAAAGCAAATTTTAAATACTTAAAAACAAGACGTATAATTATAGATTGCATCGAAATTTTTTTTGGAAGTGCCCGGCAACAAAGCGGTAACAATGTTAATCCCATCCTTATACAGTTTCAGACCGCCTTCCGAAAGCTATTTTGGCAAAGTTGTTTCCATACTGACCAAATTAACTGCCAAGAAGATTTTGATCAATTGTTAATTAATTTTGATACCGCACATGTAGCTGAAAATATTGTCAATGAATAACATCAGTTAACTAATACGATAACTCTACAAAACTATAGCATAGCCTAAAGAAGAATAGCCGCGACACTCGGCTCGTTTAGCGGAGTACGGAATCAAATTTTCTCCCTGAAGCTCACTGAAGCGAGGACACTACGCAGTTGGAACTCGATGCCAATCATACACGCTTACCTGGGCCGGAGTGCAATAAAATGTCATGGGAATTAAAATTGAAAAAGATTTGTTATTTGGGTCAATAGACTATCGTTATGTGTATATATTGTTTTGTTTGTATGTTATATAAATAAGTTAATGTTGGGAAAAGGACGGCAGAGTTGTGCAGCTAGTTAGTTTGTTTATTTAAACTTAAATTTGATCATAAGGTATCGGAATCGGTTCAAATGACTAAAATTAATTGGAACTAACTGAAACTAACCGAAAGTTAGCCAAAAGTAACCATAAGCACCAAAACATGCTAAAACGTATCGTAACAGGTTACAAAACTAACCAAAACGTAACGCATATAAGCGACTAACCAAAAACATTAAATTTGATTATAACGTATCGGAACCGATTCAAATGACTAAAATAAATTGGAACTAACTAAGTAACCGAAAGTTGATTGAATGACTAACCAAAAGTAACTAATAGCACCAAAACGGGCTAAAACGTATCGGAACAGATTAAAAATGTTAAAGTAAATTAAAACTAACCCAAATTAACCGAATATTGGCAAGTAACCAAAGACATTAAAATTGATTATAACGTATCGGAACCGGTTCCAATGTCTAAAATAAATTAAAACTAACTGAAATTAACCGAAAGTTGATTGAACGAAAGTAAGTTGAAACTAACCAAAACTAACCGAATTTTGAGGACTAACTAAAATTAACCAAACACATTTAAATTGGTTATAACGTATCAGAACCGGTTCAAATGACTAAAATAAGTTGGAACTAGGTGAAAGTTAACAAAAGTTGACTGAATGACTAACCAAAAGTAACTGAAAGCACCAAAACGGTCTAATACGTATCGGAACAGATTAAAAATAATAAAGTAAGTTAAAACTAACCCAAATTAGCCGAATTTTGGCGACTAAACAAAAGTAACCAAAAACTTTAAAATTGGTTATAACGTATCCATCGGAGCCGGTTAAAATGATTAAAATAAATTAAAACTAATTGAAATTAACCGAAAGTCGATTGAACGACTAACCAAAACTAACCAAAAGCACCAAAAAGGGCTAAAACGTATCGTAACAGACTAAAAATATTAAAGTAAGTTGAAACTAACCCAAATTAATCGAATTTTGGCGACCAACCTAATTTAATTAAAAACATTTAAATTGGTTATAACGTATTGGAACCGGTTCAAATGACTAAAATAAATTAAAACTAACTGAAACTAACCGAGAGTCGATTGAACGACTAACCAAAACTAACCAAAAGCACCAAAAAGGGCTAAAACGTATCGTAACAGATTAAAATTATTAAGGTTAGTTGAAACTAACCGAATTTTAGCGACTAACTTAATTTAATTAAAAACATTTAACTTGGTTATATCGTATCGGAACCGGTTCAAATAACTAAAATAAATTGGAACTAATTGAAAGTAATCAAAATTTGACTGAAATACTAACCAAAACAATCCAAAAGTAACTAAAAGTACCAAAACGGGCTAAAACGTATCGGAATAGTTTAAAAATATTGAAGCAAGTTAAAACTAACCCAGATTAACTCAATCTTGGCGACTAACCTAAACACTAAAATTGGTAATAACGTATCGAAACCGAAAGTAATCGAAAGGTGATTGGCGACTAACCAAAACTAACCAAAAACATTAAAATTGGTTATAATGTATCGGAATAGGTTACAAAATTTAAAGAGCCCAAAAATAATCGAAAATTAATAATATGGAAACATTCATAAAATATATATATACACATTTTATAGAAATAACATGTTTCTAATTTTTTTATTAGCCTTACAACCATTTCATCTTTTAGCCATGTTGATTTTAGTTTGACAATATTTTTAAATTATATTTCAATATAAAAGGTCTCAAAAGAGCGGGACATATTTTCCGATTTTCGACTTCTTCTAAAAATTCTAGATATACTTACTTCATGTAGCATGTCGAATAGCATTCCTTACATTTAAATGCAACTGTTTTCAAACAGTAACTTTGAAATTGTTGTAACTTTGAACCCCTGTAGAATTTGATCGGTTTAACTTAGAGCGAAACGATTTGCATCTTCTTATCTTAGTTATTTAGTAGGTATCTATCTAGAGATACCAAATTTTCGGTTTGGTGGGGAGTATTTTCCAGGTTGTGGTTATGTGGAAGATAAGAAAGTGCAAAACATTTCGTTTGACAATAAACAGTTCGGATTCTACAATAAAGGTGTAAGTCTCAAAAACATTGTTTTTACTGGTTGTTTTTCGTACAAGTCGATCGTTATCCAGATATATCCATTATTTCATATTTCATCAGCACCTTGATAAAATTTTGATTCGTTGTAACTTTTTTGTTTTTAAAGATATCAAGGTAAACAAAAAAGCAAAATGTAGGGTTGGTAGCCAAGTTTTTTTCTATGATACATATAAAACATAACACTAACAATTTTCTGACATATAAGCCTACTCTATATTTTTTTAAATAGAACACCCTGTATATTACTACATTTTTGGACTCTCTAGTGAAATCTAAACACATTTTGTGTATAATATCCTATACCTATCTTTAGCTGTTTACGAAATATTGACAATTGAGAGTCGGGCATTTTGACATTTTGACAGGCTTTAAAATCTAAACAGCACGAGATCAAAGAAAACAGTTTGCACATTTCTATCTTAGGTTTTCATAAGCTATCGAATGACAGTGACTTTGAATTTAACCGGAGGTTTAAAAGTTCCGGTTAATTTTATCCGCGAGTTAAATTCAAAGTTACTGTCATTCGATAGCTCTTGAAAACCTAAGACAGGAATATGCAAACCGTTTTCTTTGCTCTCGTGCGGTTTAGATTTTAAAACCTGTCAAAATGTCAAAATGTCCGACTTTCAACTGTCAGTATTTCGTAAACAGCTAAAGATATGTATAGGATATTATATATGAAATGTGTTTAGATTTCCCTAGAAAATATAGTAATATAGGGGGTGTTCCATTTAAAAAAATATAGAGTAGGCTTATATGTCAGAAAATTGTTAGTGTTTTGTTCTATATGTAACTTAGAAAAAAACCTGGCAACCAACCCTACATTTCGCTTTTTTGTTTACCTTGATATCTTTAAAAACAAAAAAGTTACAGCGAGTCAAAATGTTATCAAGATAAATTGAACGCATGGTAAAGTTCGCCCAGCCGTTGTTGACCCTCGAAACGCATGCAATTGCATGTGTTTCGAGGGTCAACAACGGCTGGGCGAACTATACATGTTGCACCGATTTAGCTTAATTGTGCACTTCATGCATAATCTAGTTCGTGAACCACAGCCAGATCAAAAACTTACTTTCATTTCACCATCTGGACAATATTTTTATCTAGTGAATAAAATGAAAAAACTGTTACGAAAATATATGAAAAATCGTACATAATACGTTTATAACATTATGCAGGTTGCTAAGAATCTATATAAAACAAAATTATGTACTTATATAAGATCTTTTTTTAAGCTTAAAAGAGAACAACTAGATAAATCGAATTTTTCAAAATTATTATTGCAGATCTTCACAAGTTCGTCTAAAACCGTAACTACTTGTGCAATATAATCTCTCATATAAAAAAACTTTTGTTGTGTATAGATCTTGTTGATATTTGAAGGTTATCTTGGAGCTTATATTCTATTATAGTTATATTCATTTCAGTCTAACTCAATTTCTATTTATTATATGTGTGTTATAACGTTAAAAAATAAATAATTTTCTACATAAATTAGTTGTTTTATTGATCGTAATTTATCAAAATAATATATAACTCAATTATATTTTTCTTTAGGTAATTGACTTTTCTTTCAAGAATGCTGTTCTTACTACAAGTCTTAGTAATCTACATTCGCCATTCTTAATTTCATTTCAAAAGACATTTTTGAACATTTCTTTCAGGTGTAATGTTTAAATAAATATCCGGCTCTCTTTATGCAGTTTTTTGGATCGTTAAAAAATTGGTTATTCTCTACTCGAAATAAGCAGTATTTTATAAACCATATATTTTGTAGTGAAGGTTTAAATAAAATAATAGGGGAGAGTAACAATTTTAGTATATAAAGTCCCAAAAAATTTGAGTACGGCTCACTTCACTAAAGATTGCCGTGGGGTTGACGTCAAGTTAGATTTATTTATTTCCTCCCCACCAGATAGTGATAAAGTTGGTCCTCGCTTGTCAAAGGTGCCGCGCTTAAGTGTCGCAGCTATATTCTTCTTTAGGCTATGACTATAGCTACAGAAATGAAAACCTAACAACTCAAAATGCCTTCAGCTATATTTGCGGTTATCTAATTAAAAAGGTACTTGATGCACAGGGTTATCCGACTTTCCCTGCACTTTTATAAAAAAAAACTAAAATAGCCATCTTATGTAATTTTCTCCCGCGCATTCGTATATGTTCAGCAAAAAACAATTGAACATCAAATAAAAGTGCTAAGGGTCACTTTGATATTTTTTTAAATGGAACACCCTGCATATTACTACATTTTTGGACTCTCTAGAAAAATCTAAACACAGTTTCTATATAATGTCCTATACCTATTTTTAACTGTTTACCAAATATTGACAGTTGAAAGTCGGACATTTTGACACTTTGACAGGCTCTAAAATCTAAACCGCACGAAATCAAAGAAAACGGTTTGCACATTCCTATCTTGGGTTTTCATAAGCTATCGAATGATAGTAACTTTGAATTTAATCGGAGGTTTAAAAGTTCCGGTTAATTTTATCCGCAGGTTAAATTCGAAGATATTGTCATTCGATAGTTTATGAAAACTTAAGATAGATATGTGCAAACCGTTTTCTTTGATCTTGTGCGGTTTAGATTTTAGAGCCTGTCAAAGTGTCAAAATACCCGACTTTCAACTGTCAATATTTGGTAAACAGCTTAAAAGTTCCGGTTAATTTTATCCGCAGGTTAAATTCGAAGATATTGTCATTCGATAGTTTATGAAAACTTAAGATAGATATGTGCAAACCGTTTTCTTTGATCTTCTGCGGTTTAGATTTTAGAGCCTGTCAAAGTGTCAAAATACCCGACTTTCAACTGTCAATATTTGGTAAACAGCTAAAGATAGGTGTATAGGACATTCTACACAAAATGTGTTTAGATTTTTCTAGAGAGTCCAAAAATGTAGTAATATACAGGGTGTTCCATTTAAAAAAATATCAAAGTGAGCCCTAGCACTTTTATTTGATGTTCAATTTTTTGCTGAACATATCCGAATTCGCGGGAGAAAATTACATAAGATGGCTATTTCAGTTTTTTTTATAAATGTACCGGGAAAGTCAAAAAATTTCCTTGTCTATTCGTCGTTGGATAACCCTGTACATAGCTGCGAGATATGTGAATCATTTGCAAAGGAATGTAAAAACTTAGATGTTTCTAATTTATTAATCCATTTAAGAGCTTTCACAATGGAAACTGATATTTATTGCGCGCTAAAATCTCCATCAGAACAATTTGTTAATTTTATTTAATCGGTTGGAAAAAATATTTGCTTCAAAGTTTGGAGATATTTCCTCTAGGAGAGGGAATTTTCCATCAATTATTAAGCCTAATGCAAAAGTTGGAATTATTACATCCTTGCTCTGAATTTCCCAAATTCTTTATTTTGAAGTTTTTTATTCGGTTAAAAATTTTCTATACACTGTAATATTCTAATAGAGATTTACAAACATAAAAAATGACAAAAAATGTAATAGAAAATTAAAAATTGTTATCGCATTTATAAATAATACCCTCTTTTATGTATACCTGTGTTTTAAAAATATGTAAAACATAATTAGAAAAAAATATGTATATTATTTAAAGAAAATACTGTTACGGAAATATATATTTTCTCCTACTGAGTGTCCAGCGCCGTTCCTGGAGCTTCTGCCGCCCCGTGCAAAAAGAGAATCTCTCCCCCCCCCCTTCCCCTCCCTGGTTGAAATGGAATTATTTTTAAATTAAAAAAGAGAAGAAGAGACTTAAGATTATAAAAAATAAAAATTGTAGCCTAATTCGTTTTCGAGTTATAAGGGCTTAAAATGCATTAGAATACCGTTGGACTAAACTAAAACTCTTCGAGATTTCTTAGCTGTAAAATTAGGTATTATATTTGATAGGTCTAAGCTTTGGCTGGCGCATATCTTGTTCAATTGAAATAGTGGCAAGGCTCGTCAATCTTTCTTGGGACATAGTAGACCTTAAAAAATTATTAATAAGTTGTAATTTACTAAAACTTTTTTCCCC
>MU193738.1:1885-22214 GCA_016904865.1 Pissodes strobi | reverse complement strand
TCAATTATCTCACGGGGGTTCCATGATAATGGTCAGGAAATCGTTTTATGAGGATAACAGTTATGAATCCATCAATAAATACGATAATTTGGTTAAAGAACAAGTTTTTGAATTTTCAATGATTTTCTCAAAAATTACAAAGTACTAAGTACTTTGCTGGACTCTTTTAATTTGGTTATGCATGCGGATTACCCCACTCGAATAACTCAGTACTTGTCAACAATTATTGATTATTTTTGCTCATCGTTAAACCCAAACAGTGTGGTCTGTTCTGTCATAGCATCAGGTCTCTCAGATCATGAGGCTATTCTAGGGAGGGTTATGTTGGGTCCACTCAAGAAAAAACCAAAATATAAGGCTTTTTAGTGGAGCAAATTTCAATAAGTTTGGTCACGTATGCTCTGATGTGATTTGGAATGATATATTCCGATCTGACGATCTTCTTGAGAGTTTTCACTTGCTTCTCCAGTTTCCTATGCAGGGAATTAAGCGAAAAATAAAAAAAACCTGGATAACTAAGGGTCTTAGGGTTTCCTCTGCAAATATGAGATGTCTGCATACTATTAGGAAGTTTACCCAGGATGAAATATTTCTAAATTATTTTCAGAGGTATCGAGTTTTGTACCGAAAGTTGATTAGGTTGGCTAAAAATGACCGTTTGGATGCATCGGAGAACCTGCAGAGAGAGAGAGAGAGAGAGCTGGACCATCATCAGTGAGCTCAGGGGAGCCAGTAAGTCATCCCATGGAAGAACCCCGGACATATCTCCAAATGAACTTAACGATTATTTTTGCTCTATCGCTGGAAACTTAACGGGCGGTATTAACCGAGTTATTGATCCCATGGACTACATGAGCAATCTCGTTGTTGGGCAATCTTTCTTTTTTCGTCCCACTGATCCTTTGGAGGTAGCACGAACCGTTGCAGCAATGAAAAACAGACTTTCGTCTGGCGAGGATGGAATATCACTAAAGATATTTCTCTGGCTTCCTGAGGCTGCTATTGAGTCTCATTCAGAGGCCATAAATCACTCTTTAGACCTATTTCATTGCTGTCCTCACTCTCAAAGATTGTTGAGAGACTTGTCAAGAATCGCATGGTGTCCTTTCTTGAGGATAAAAAAATCCTTTACCACAGTGAGTTTGGCTTTCAACCCAACAAGGGTACCAGCGATGCCATTTTTAGATTTTTGGAGCATGTTTACCTGAACCTTAATGCGCGGGAGGCGATTGCGGCGGTCTTCTGTGACTTGTCGAAGGCATTTGACTGCGTTAGTCACGGAACATTGCTGCAAAAGCTTGGCGTGTATGTATGGGGGCAAGGTATTGTAGTGGTTTGAGTCGTTTCTTGGTGGCCGTACTCAGAGAGTCGCCGTTGGTTTAACGATTTGTCTCGGGTCAACGTTCGGGGACATCTCACCCTCTTTGCCGACGACACCACAATTTTGTGGCATGACTCTGATATCAATGCATTAAAAGCAGTGATTTCGTCGGACCTTCCTAAGATCGTGGAGTGGTGCGATTCGAATTTCTTGTCCCTAAACTTTTCCAAGACAATCATTGTGGGATTTAAGTGTGTTCTCGATGGTCCGGCCATTGGCGGGTCACCTTTGGAGAGCAGACCATGTACAGGGTCATTTTTTATATTTTCCCACCCCCCCTTAACTTTTTTGTGCCACTGTGTAGAAAAAAAAATGTAAATATGAAAGTTGTAGTGCTCGAGAAGTAGTTTTCAGAAAACATATTTTTGTTTATACAGGGTGTTGCAAAAAGTGCGAAAAACAAGAAAATATATATTTTTCAAATGGAACACCCTGTATACTTCTGCTCAGGACGAAAGATCTTTGTTCTCCGATTACAAAAATATATAATTTGTCTACATTTGTTTAAGCTATTTCCGAGCTATTTAACTTTGAAAGTTGATTTAAATAAAATAAATCAATGTTTTAATCATTGTTTATTATTATATACAAACATATCTTAACATGTTTGATAATAAAAAACTTAACTATTACAATTGTTGAATATGCCCGCCGTTTCTATTGAAACAATCTCGGAAGTCGCTTTCTAATTTATTAATAAAAATTGCATTGTTCTGGTTAGGGTCGTTTATGTAGTATAAAATTCTCGCCCTGAGATCTTCAATATTGGCACTTCTCTGAGCATAAACTTTGTGTTTCAAATATCCCCACAAAAACGCATCTAAAGACGTGAGATCTGGACTGTTCGGTGGCCAGTGGACGGTTCCCCGCCTACCAATTCATGTTTCGGAAAAAAATTTAACCACAGGTATAACATTGTGAGGTGGGGCACCATCTTGGTGCCATATTATTTGAGCATATTGGCGAATTGGAAGCATATCCAAGAAAACCTCTATTTCCTGATTTAAAAATTGCAAATACCTTTCGCCAGTTAGGGAACCTTCATAAAAAATAGGGCCAATAATTTGACAGTTTAGTATGCCACACCACACATGTAGGGACTTTCTTCCCTACAATTTTATTTCCGATAATTCTCGTGGGTTTTAAGTGGCCCAAAAATGTGTGTTTCTTCTATTAAATATTCCCGCAATTGTAAAAATGCACTCGTCAGTCCATAATATTTTATTAAAAAAATATCGATCTTGTTCCTTCGTAACATATTTTCACAAAATATCATTCGCGCATTTTTATGTGCGTTTTCTAATTTTTGAACTGGCATAATTTTAATACCCGTACTTTTTAAGCGTATTTTGAATTTTGGTTGCTTACTTATCAAAATGCTTATGGGCATCTTCTATGGGTCTGTTCGGGTTTTCTAAAAGGTGTTAGTTTAGTAAATCATTAGGTTTTTAATAGTAGTTAATTTCTGTTACCTTGCAAAAAACAACAAAATATCTAATTCCTCATTTTCATTAACTACGGCAACTCGCTTTTTCCTGTGAACTGATTTTCGTTGCCTAAATCCCCGCTCTATGTTACTAAAAGTTTTTCTCTATTAGGAAATATGCATTATATTCTCTTCTAGCTGCACACGCATTTTTGCGATTTTGATAATACAAACGCAACTTTTCACATTTCTCTTCATCTGTATAACGCATTTTGCAAAATAACACTATAAGTAGTGTCGAAAAGAGGTTCTTTTCGATACGCATTTTGTTGACTGGTTGCTATGATATTAAAAAAGTTGTTCAATGTCAAGGCCCACTAGCAAAAATTTCGACACCGCTTTGAATGGGATTTCTACTAATACAGACGTCAAAAATGACAAGATGGCCACTCAAGTGCTGATCGAGAATACAATAAATTAATGTTTTCATTAAAAAACCTGCAAAATAGAAAAAATAGTATGAAATACACGTTTTAAAAGACATTTTTGCGCACTCGCACGGAAACTCCCCGCAAGCGGGTCGTTTCCTAATTTCGTGCTCGTGCGAAAAAATACGGCCTTTTAAAACTAGTATCTTAATATACTATTTTGTTACTATTTACGCCTATTTTGACATATTTCATATTTTTCTTAATGGCGAGCAACGCTACTTCGATTGGTTTGAATTCATGTTTTCAACTTTTAAAGTTCAATAGCTCGGAAATGGCTTAAGCAAATGTAGACAAATTATATATTTTTGTAATCGGAGAACAAAGATCTTTCGTCCTGAGGAGAAATATACAGGGTATCCCATTTAAAAAATATATATTTTCTTGTTTTCCGCACTTTTTGCAACACCCTGTATAGACAAACATATGTTTTCTGAGAACTACTTCTCAAGCACTACAACTTTCATATTTAATTTTTTTTTCTACACAGTGGCACAAAAAAGATAAGGGGGTGGGAAAATATAAAAAATGACCCTGTACCAGTTTTCTGGGTGTTAACATCGATGGCCATCTGAAGTTTGACAACCATATTTTGGCGCTTGGGAAGAAGGTTGCTTCTGGTTGCTTTGCTGTACGCACTGTTTCGGCTGAGATTGGGATTGATGCTGTTAAGACCGTTTAGCATTCCCTGGTCGAGTCTCATTTGCGATATGGTATAGCGTTTTGGGGCAACTCGAGCAAATATCTGTTGAGTACACTGTTTGTTTTGCAGAATCGTGCAGTGAGGTGCCTGTACAGGGCCGGCAGTAGAGAACCATGCAGACCGTTCTTTATATCTAAGAAAATCTTAACATTAACATCACTTTTTATACTTGAGACGCATGGTTTACAAGTTCAGGGACAGTCTGCCTGTATCAGAGCATGGATATGGTACACGGCAAGCACAAAATATATATCTGCCAGTCACTTCTTCGGCACTGACTCGTTCGTCTTTAATTTATGAAAGTAGAAGGATTTATAATCACCTACCTGCCCTCATTAAGACCTGTCCAAATATTAGCATATTCAGGAAATCCGTTAAAAGGTTACTTGCAAATAAGGCTTACTACGAGTTGGGGAATATTACAGAGAAAGTTTTTAAATTCTTATGGCTGTTATAATATGTGATTTGTATGCCTCAAAATGCTTATTTTAAATGTTAATGTTAATTTTCTTTTTTCTTTTTTGACTTGTATTTTATATTTTTATCCCTTGTAGTGTGATATTGATGTTGGATACTTTTAAGCTTGTTTTCCTTGTTTCATTGTTATTTTGGATGGTAATTAACATAATGGCACCGTTGGACCTTCTTTAGGTTTGTATTTTGATAGGGATAATTTTAAGTACTTGCTTATTTTTTATTGTTTTTACTTTTCAGCTTTGTCAAGAAGATTGTCTTTTGTATCTTTGACAATAAAGCATATATTGATTGATTGATTGATTGATAGACATCATCTGCCATCTGTTTGAAAAAGATTTTCAACACCCGTGTAGTACTTTCTAGTCAAGTTAATTTTACTTTTTTCTAATTTTTATATGTGGTTGTAGGAAAAGTGACCTTTTCTTTGGCCAGTTATATTTTTACCAAATTTATTTGTCGAGACATTCTGACTACATCTACGTGGAACAGTTAGTTGCATGATTTAGATTTGTTTTATTCTCATTATAATTATTGGACATGTCATAGAAAAAATCGACCCATGGACTTGTTCACTATTTTCTTTTGATGTACTGTTTTTTACGAAACAGGAATTTCGCAATGTCATCATGTGAAAAACAGAAATTATAAAATTATCGTGTTGTTTGCTGCATCATTTGGTCCAGATAGGGTCTAGTTCATATATTATTTTTTTTATACAATGAATAGTTTCGGCGGTAGGATCCTTGTGAAACATCGTTGAATAATAATACTAGGGATAATTAATACACTGCTTGTAGATGTTTCAAAATAATTTAATGAGATATTTTTCTCTACATAGATGTTTCGGCTTGATGAGGCCTTTATCAAGAGTAGTTGTATACTAAAATATAAAATTGTTATACCCTACTAAACCTATTATTATTATTTTTTAAATGTTTGTATATTATTTTTATATGCATTGTTTAGCTCTGCTTCACCCAGAGAACCCGTTATACGCCACCATAACCTGTAGTGCTGTCGAAGCGTTGAGAGTGATAGAATTGCCGCGACGAGAGTACCTTTTAGTTTTTGGAACTTTGGCAGCTTATGTTGATAAGCATGGTCGCAAGTCCCGAGATCGAGAGATTATGTATCCTGCGGTGCCCACTGCCATTAGTAAGTTACTGAAATACCTTAAAGAAGATTCTTATTTCGTAAAGTTTTTATATTGATTAGATTTAGATCACACGGTTTATTTGATACAGCTCAAATAAACATTATCTTTTGTGGATTTGCGATATCAATGAAACTGCTAAATTGCTAGTGCTTCGTCATGAAACACTATGCAGCAAACTTTTGCGTAGTAATTTTCACATGTAACTATATAAAAAAAAGAGTAAAAATAATAATCTAGTAGATTTAATTTCATAATCTTTCGTATTAAACGCATTTCAATTAAGTGCGATCAATGGACAGTAAGATATTAAAATTAAGTTTCTATATTGCCAGTGTATTACCACTAATAATAAATTATGTTTTTAGGTTATAGAGATGGACATTTAGTTGTTTATAGCGAAACACACATAGACATTTTTAATTGTACGACTGGCGAATGGGTCCAAACTCTAAATATCAAAAGGTCGAAACCTCTAAACGATAGCGGGAGTCTGTCGTTATGTGTCTTGCATGAATTGACGCATCTTTTATATTTATCGAATGTACATCAAAGTAAGTATGATTTACATACTTTGTTTCGAATTATTCGACACTATATGTAAGAGAGTGACTAATAAATATACATATTTACGTAACTATGGATGAAGAGACCCGATTTCTTATAGCCATTCGCACGGCCTCTCTTAGCCCAAGATTAAGTTAAGGTACGCCTTATCTGGTGTTTTTTTGTTGCCCCATCTCTCTTAAGTGTAAAGCTTTACGTAAAAATCATATAAAATTAAGCCTTGGAAGTAGTCGGGTTTAAGCCTTTTATCTCACTTCTATCCTTTGTTTTGTTTTTTAATATAATTAAGCATTTCTTTTCAATCATCAGTTACCACTTGTAAACTTTTTAATCGATGAAGACGACGAATTGGATGAATTAATGTTAATAGTTCTGGTATCTCAGAAGAGTTTACCAACAATTAGAGTATTTTTATTATTTCGATAACGTAACGTTTTTCAAAAGGTTTCGTCTAAATAACCAAACAGCTCTTAATATTTTAGCGTTAATAGAAGAGGAAATTGAATACCTCTACGATCTGTGTAATATGTAATCTAAGCTTCACTGTATAACATTGAAGTAAAAAAATTTCACCGAACTAAAATGTCAACGCCAATGTCGCCAATGCCGATAGGGGGAATGGAAAAAGCACTAGAAAAGTAACCAAAATTGCAGCATTGCCAAGTTTGCCTAACGATTCGCTAAGATTCCGTTAAGCCTTGGTCGCGCGAACAAAATTAATTTAAGGTGGATCTTTAAGTTGAGGAGGACTGAGTCAAGATCTTAAGCAAAGCCGTGCAAACAGGCATTAATCATGTTAATTTGTATTATTGACTTATGCCAGTTCTATATGGAGTAGGGCAATTGAGAACTACGGAGAATCTTGAGCGATTGAGTTAGATATTTCGAAGGCATTCGACAGAGTTTGGCATGACGGATTGCTCAACAAACTACCGTCCTTCAGACTGCCAGCGTCTCTCTGCAGCTGGATGGCCAGTTTCCTCAAGAATCGATATCTGCACGTTGCAATTGATGGACACATCTCAGACACATTCACCATAAATGCGGGAGTATCTCAGAGCGCAATACTTTCATTAACTTTGTTCCTCATCTATAATAATGACCTGCTAACCGAAACCAATAATCCTGTTTACAGTTTTGCATAACTCGTGGAATACAATTAGTACGGCGGTTAGTCAAACCAACCTTGCATTTTTGTGTAGAGCATTGAGATTTGGCACAGTGGTAGTATATACCCATATCTCACTTTTAAGAAGTGGAACCAAGTTTACAACGATGAGAGAACAGCGGTATAACGTGTTGCGTACGTGCCAGGGGCAAATTTGAGAAAATCACCAAACGGGCACACCCGACCGTTTGTAGGGGTGAATATCACTCACAAATATTACGGGAGGTGTTCTTGACCGTAACTGGACCATGTGCCAGTAGCGTGGTGGCAGGTTGCATCCCTGCCTAAGCTAGGGATTTTTGTGAGTGACTCCATTTCCAAAGACAAAATATAAATAAGTCAGCTCCCAATGGACCCATAAACTGTTTTTAAATAGGGATTTTTTTTAAATCGGTATGCTCATAAGTATAATAATCTCAAAACAGTTAGCCTTAGGTTACCTCAACTGTAAGGTGGACATAAAATTATAAGAAATACAAACAGACAGTTTAACATCATTTAAAGCATTTAGCATCAGTTTCATATCGTTATTAATGGATAATATTATTCCCTTCGTACTAGATGTAATCATAGAATGTAATATACTAAATCTATTACATCACATATTTGAGCTATAAATATCAGACTCTGGCACTTTTTTGGTATTATTCAAGTTCCTTGAGGCACAGGCACCTACAAAACTCATAGCAATGGACTTTAGATTTAGCGCAGTTGCATGTCCTAGCGCACTTCTTTTTATATTTCCATGCCACAAGCGTTTCTTTACAAGACAAGCCTCTTGTGCTATAGGATTAGGCCTATAGAGCAGCCTCGATCTTTCCGGGCCGGATTTCCAGCCGAACACTGATGGTGATGGCAGGTTGAGGAGAGGAGAGATCGCTTGTCTAACCTTGTGCTCCTCGTAAGAAGCTCTCAGAATTTGGAGATCTAGGGAATATTCGGTGGGAGGAATGCTGGCTAGGGGTATTCCCTTAGCGAATAGCGCCCGACTGCATTTGGTGAGGCTTTCGTATTGCTTAACACTGTAAATTGCATAAAAAAAGAATAAAGCTGAATTGCGGAAAACCAGAGGTTATACGTTTATTAATATCTGTAGATATGGATACTCACGGTTTGCACATAGCCATGATAAATCGCTGTATGGCTTTGCATCCTCTACCTCTCCCTGCATTAGCATCTCTAGGAAAGGGACAACTTCAGGGTGCAGATTTAAGACACTCCAGGCTGTTTTCTTTCCAATCTTGTATAGAGAGAGCACATTGTCACTTAATCAAGTGCAACGTCACGTGCTTTAGCTAACTCTTTTGATTTCTTGCCTAGACTTGAGTGAATTTATAAGTCTCACCCACACTTTGTCCGAGTTGTAGTGGTACCATACGCCGATCCTACCCTGTCAACCTTGCAGTGCGATTAAAATTTTATTGTCTAGTTTCTTGCTTGCAGCGGCTTCTAACGCATTTCTGGTTTCTGCCTATGAGTTAGATTGACTCTTGGCCGTGCTTGACGAATGGCTCGACATTCTTTCGATAATCAATCTGCATATCTCTCTGAGTTTTAGCGAGCTTGGCTAAATCGCAAGCTACGAAACAGCTCTTGTGCCATTTTGGGTTATTGGTTCTTAAATTATGTTCAATGCCTAGGCCCGCATTGCATCCACGCTGGCATTACGAGATATATTCCCTAATTTCTGGAAAGCTTTTAGATTTCTACCCAGGGTAGCGATTGCTTCATCTATCTTTGCTCGTTTTTTTAGTGATGGATCGATGATGTTCTCCCCCTGCTTAAATTTCTGACACAGTACACAGAAAGATCAGTCAATAACGTCTTTACTTCGCTTTCTATTCTGCTGCTCTTCAACAAAGACATTTAAATATATTACTCTAACTGCAGGCTTCAGACTTCATGATACTAAATCTATCAAAAAAGGGTAATTATTGCTTATACGGTTTTCTGCTATTTTTGAAATATATGGAAATAATTTTCTGTAGGCACATTCTAGTGTCCTTAGGGATTGCAAATATACTGGCGGAGAAGAGATTTTTTTTTATTTTTTTTTTAAGTTATGTTTGTTTTCTTTTTTTAATTTGGATTAGTTTAGGTTAGTTTGGGTGTGTTTGGGTTAGTTCGGGTTAATCCAAACTAACCAAAACTAACCCAAATTAAAAAAAAAACAAACATCTTTAAAAAAAATTTAAAAAAAAACTCTTCTCCGCCAGTATATTTGCAATCCCCAAAGATACTAGAATGTGCTTATATAAAAAAATTTCCATTTAATCCAAAAATAGCAGAAAACCTTATAAGCAATAATTACCCAAAAAAGAAATAATCGAATATCACCTTATAGTAGAAATTTGAGAGCTTTCACAACGACAACAAACAAGGTTAGAAAAGGTAAAGTGGTATTCGAGACATCAATCATTGTCATATAATAAAAGGGTACTCAAACAAGAATTGTTGGAGTTTGATTAAGAACCCAAGTCTACAACAGTACCGCTTAGCACTACAAAATCGATTGTATTAATTTCTGCGCCTAGAGGGTAGGCAACCTGCCACCAAACGGCTAGCTAATGGTCCAGTTACGGTTCAGAACACTTCCCGTAATATCTTTGAGTGATATTCACCCTCAGAAACGGTCGGGCGTGCTCGTTTAGCAATTTTCTCAAATTTGTTCCTGGCAGGTATACAGCCCGCCATATCACTGCTCTCCCGTGGTTGTAAACTTGGTTCTACTTCTTAAAAGTGTGGTATGGGTATGCACTACTACTATGCCAAATCTCAATGCTCTCTTTTCCACTTCCACGGAATTAGAGAACTAACGTCAGATCAGCAAAAAGTGATAGAGCTGAAAAATGCCAAGTGATTCGATACGAGGAATAATTCTAAGATAATAAACGACTTAGTTCTCGGTTATTATGGTTGTAAAACGACGGCGGAGGCCACAATTAATGAGCTGAAATTAAATTGTTCAAGAAATACTAGAAAATTTTCCCCAACAAAATGATAAACTTTTAAAAATCTAAATCGACAGCACCCAACCGAATATTGCTAGTATTGCAGCAGGCCCGCGTGGAAAGATAAATATGAGATTCCCAGCCAGGCAGCGGTACCAAAAAGTTATGAAATAACAGCCGGAGATCGAAATAAAGCAAGTCCTGGGGACCCAAAAAGTTATGAAATATTCAAACCGAAAATAAAATATTAGGATCTAATGAGACTTTACAGTAGGCTTTATTAACCCAACTTAAAAATATAGAACGGTTTGCTGGCTGTTCTACGATAATGTAATATAAATTAAGCCATGTTATACTAATAACATAATATCCTATTTTAGTGATTTAATCAAACCTAAGCGTGTGGTTCGCTTATCAACTAAAATAAATATAGTCACAAAGTGCCTGAGGGCTACATAAGAGAAAGGGATGATCAACATAGCTACTCAAGACCACAACAGTGTTATAAAAGCTAATACAAACATATCGTTAACCTATATTTAGAATAAAATTAATTCACATTAATAAATGCGGCAACCTTAAGCTTATTGACAGCAAATCGAATCAATAAATTTAGAATTAATTAACCGAAGAGTATTGACCTCTTTTCAGTAATTTTTACCGCAAAATACCGCATTTTTTTGCTAAATGCAGCATATAAATTGAAATTTAAAAATATTTTACACTGGCCAAATCGGACTGTTACATTCTTGTCTCCCAATTTAGATCAGAAAAACCTTTAGCAGCGACTGAGACATCATCGCAGACAGGAGCAGATTACAACAATTAATCAAGATCTGGAGAAAGTTCGAACTTGGAGCGACAAGAGTTTGGTCCAATTTAATGCTGCAAAAACCCAAGCAGCCACGTTTACCAAGAAAGCCAATACGTCGTGCCGTGACATCAATATGGCAGGATCGGCCATTCCTTCATCCTCGTCAATTGGACTACTGGGTATCTCGGTCAACAGCAATGCAATATGTTATGGCATGACCACGTTGCTAACTAACATCGCAAAATTAGCCACGCAGAAGCTTGGTGCGCTATTTCGCAACAAAAAACTATATACACCGCAGCAGTTGCTCTTGCTCTACAAAGCGCAAATAAGACCATGCTTAGAGTATTGCTCACACATCTGGGGTGCCGCACCTATGAACATCTTTAAGCTACTGGGATCCATTCAGAAGAGAGCTGTGCGGCTCTTCGGTGACCCGCAGTTGATCCGGGATCTGAATTGTCTAGAACACCGCAGACATGGGGCTGAAATTTTCCTGTTTTATAGATATTTTCACGGCAGATGTTCCCAGGATTTGGTCAGCATCATCCCGCCCCCAGCAGCGCCTGTCAGACAATCACGACAAACTGCTAGAGCACATCCGTTCGTTGTACAACTGGAACCACCTAGAACGTCGCTTTACAAGGACTCCTTTGTCTGGCGCACTGCATCATTGTGGAAGTCACTCCCAGGACATCTGTTTCCCCTTAATTACAACCTACAAGTATTTAAGAACCGTGTCAATCAATATCTTCGCACACACACCGCTCGTCGAGCGCCATAGCATCTCCTTTTAGTGTGTGCCACTGCCATAAAAAAAATGTCGACATTCCTGAATTTGAAGTCCCATTTATTCCACGATTATTTTCATTAGTAAGAATATAATATTCTTGATGGTCCTAAAATACGCATCAACAGCATCTTTCATTTTGTGATTGTCTATAAACTGACGTCCCTCAAAGTTTTTTTTAATTATTATTCTGGAGAGTATTGGTCTATTCAGCATATACTATTTCCTTTTTTCTTACAATCTTTTATGTGATAGTGTCATTTAACAATAACCTCTTTTGACTCATAAGAAATCTAGTAAAATTATGAAATGTTACAACATACTAAAGTTTGGTATAGGAATATTAGAAGTCAGATTAATTTATTGACGAAATGTTTAATACAAAGTCGATCTATAAACATGCCTTATGTTTTAACGTTAAAATTATTTTAGGAGAACTGCTAAATCTAGAAAATATAGTTACTCTTGATACTGAAGGCAGAGTGATTCAAAAACCAAGGAGACGGTTTTCGTTGAGGGAAGGCAACAGGTCAACAAGAACGTAAGTATAATTATTATTAATTTGGCATGTGTACGCTGCAGAATGTTTATGATGGATTGGCAGGATATTATAAAACTTGAAATGCTTATTTTGATTAGGAACAATCGCAATTTTTTTGAATATCCTATATTGCCCTGCTCACATTTTTTAATAAAACACTTCCTAGCAAAAATACTATAATAAGCTATTTTTAAATGTAATTTCTTCTAGCATAACAAGTTGTCATTTTAGAAATTATAGCAATTCAGTGATAATAGATTTTTAGGCTTTTATTTGACTTTATATTCAACCGACAGTTTAAGATCAATAATTAACAAAGGTAGAATATATAAGTGCATGCAAATATAATCTTACACATAAATGTTGTCATTCGAACTAACCCAAACTAACTCCTGATATTATGTTGCAGAAATACCGATAGACGTTCAAAACTAATTTCGGCGCCTACGAACTTTAATCACATTAGCCATGTAGGACCTGGTGATAGCATCCAGCAGCAAAGACTGATTGATCTAACTACTAGTCGTGTGGACCATCTTCCCGATCAGATGTCGTATGGACCTCCTACACCACAACCTAGGGTAAGTGCAGCTTTATTTTATAATACAATTTTGATATTGCTTATATCCAAATATGTATTTAATGTGAATGTTCATATTATTAAACTACGTACAGAATAGCAAAGTTTAGGCCTCTGCAAGCAGAGTCAACTAATTGTACCACATATTCCTACATGTCGTCTACTTGGAGGTAGAAATCGTCAGTTCTATGTTGGTGTGACGGTTTCAAACCAATATAATGCAGTAGTAATTATGGGTAAACCCGAAGCATTGCTGATAGACGTTGGAACGCCTTGCAGCATAACTCCCAGGTCTGGAAATCTTTCTTCATGGCAGGTACAAGTTTCCTTGTTCCGCAGTATTGCCGAATTGTTGGCAATGAAGTTGACCTATTACCACTTGTATCATTCAGAAGAAACTTAAGCAACTTCAGAGCTTTCATGAGAGATAATTCATACAGATTATGGTTATTCGGAGCTATCCATCAAAATATACAAAGCATAGGCAATAAAATTTTAAATTTAGATGTAGTTCTTACGAAATATCCGTGTGATATATTATTGCTTACGGAGCACTGGCAAAATAATGAACAAATTGCTGTTAATAGATTAAATAATTTTACTCTTATTGACTCATACTGCCGTAAGTTTTCTAAGCATGGTGGAGTGTCAATTTATAAATATAATCTAATTTCCAATGTTTCAATTTTTTTCGTAAATGAATTTTGTGTGGAAGGTGTTTTAGAGTGTTCTGCCGTTATGCTGCCTTCTCATAACCTTATAATTGTTGTAATATACAGGCCACCTACTGGAGATTTTGACTTGTTTTTGAGTATCTGCAATGGATTGTTTGATAAACTATCTTATATTAATAAATTAATTGTATTGGGCGGTAACTTTAACATAGATTTTCTTTCACATAATACTGATTTCACGCTTTTTACTGATTTATTAATGTGCTATGACATCATTGTCACAGTGGAATCTCCAACAAGAGTCACTTCTTCAACCTCTAAAAGTATTGATAAATTCTTGGTGAGTGCAAATGTGACAAGTTTTAAATCCTGTGTTATGAATCTCTATCTGTCTGGTCATTATGCGCAAGCAATATCTATAAACACAAAAGTTAAATATGAGCAAAACAACCCAAAACTTATTTATAGTAGAAATTATAATGCACAAAATGTATATCGTTTTTATCAATATTTAGAAAACGAAAATTGGCAGGACATTTATGACACAAACTGTACCAATTTATCTTTCGAAAAATTTAGCAACATCATACTGTATTATTTTGAATTATGTTTTCCACTAAAACGCATTTCAATACAACAAAAGAAAGCGAAAGACGAGTGGATAACTACAGAATTAATAGAGTTAAGAAACAGAGTTACCATTTACAATGATCTTTCAAAAATAAGTCCAGAGTATTCTGATATAAGTAAATATTTACATAAGGAATACCGCCTTAAGCTTGAAGTTACTAAAAAAGAATACCATGATAAAAAAATAAATAACTCAAACAATAAATCTAAGGCTATGTGGCAAATCATTAAAAAAATACAAGGTAAAGATGCAAAAACTAATGAAATAAGTTGTAATATTAACGGGAATAATATTCCTGATTATGAGCTTGCGAAAAATTTTAATTTGCATTTTACATCGGAACAGAATAAAAGTTTAATCTGTGATTACGCTTTTATGGCTTTTAATGTACCACATCATAACAAATCCCTTTTTTTATCTCCTGTTTCTGAAAACGATGTACTGTTATTAATAGATAGGCTCAAACCTACAAATTCGAGTAGCTATGATAATATGTCTAATAACCTTATTAAAAAATGTAGAATGACACTCTATAAACCTCTAGCACATATAATTAATCTTTCATTATGTAATGGAATTTTTCCAGATAAGCTTAAATTAGCGGTTGTAAAACCATTGTTTAAAAAAGGGGACCCTAACTAATATGCGAACTATAGAGCTATTAGTCTCTTATCTGGCTTTTCAAAACTTTTTGAACTTGCTCTAAAGGATCAACTTGAATCCTTTTTTTATAAAAATAATTTACTTTCTCCAGCTCAACATGGTTTTTCTAAAAATAGAAGTTGTGAAACGGCTCTTTGGGAATTTTTCGAGCAAGTAGTTGATGCTCTTGATAAAAAAAAGATTTGCTCTTGGACAGTTTATTGATTTTTCTCGAGCTTCTGATCTTGAAGATCATCAGCTCTTAAAGGCAAAACTAACTAGATATGGCGTAAGAGGTGTCCCTTTGGACCTACTTTCTTCTTACCTCGACAACAGAACCCAAGTTGTAAGACTTCACAATTCAGTCACAAGTCGAACCTGTGTTATCAAACAAGGGGTTCCTCAGGGTTCTATCCTAGGATCACTACTATTTATAATTTTCGCTAACGATCTTATCTCATATTTAAATAACACTCCTAATGTATATCCTATATGCTACGCAGATGATACAAATGTGTTAATTGTCCGAAATAATCTAAATGCCCTTAAGGATACAGCTGAAGTTACATATAAAAAAATAATCTGTTGATCTGAAAAAAAGTAAACTTAATTTAAATAAAAATAAAACCACTTCCATATTTTTTAACTTACAAGATAACTTATTTTCCTTATTTTCTGGCTCTGATCTAGAAATCATATCGGTAAAATCTGCTAAAATGTTAGGAATTACTATTGACAATAAAATACGCTGGGGCAATTATATAGAAACCCTGTGTGGGAAATTGCATAGTAGTTGTTATGGACTAAAGTTTATGTCCAAACACTGCAGTAAAGATGTTCTGTTAACTCTCTATTACGTGAATTTTCACAGTCATCTAACGTATGGTATAATCAATTGGGGCAATACGTAACGATTTAAGTTCCTGATGTCTTTTGGAAATTTACTAAGTTGCCGGCTAGTCTAGATTGATCGCGAATTCGACTTACTTGCTAGTATGTATTAATCATGGGCGCCAGAAATTCCTCAATTCTCAAAGAAACTGTCAAGTATTACCAATAGAAGCTTAAACACTGACAAAAATTACTTGATAGACGTTGAGAACTGCAGAATCTCGTTTCTTGCAGGAAATAAAAGATGTTCTTAAAAACAAATTTACAATAATTTTATTTAAATAAATACAATTAAAATAAACAGTCTAAATCACAACTTTGTTGAACAGAGTTCCTCTAGAGTTGAGAAATTAAATTAATAAGTTAGATTTTAGAGAAAATAAAAACAATTGAAATATCAATAGTTGAAATTAGTTAAAACTTAAAGATTCTGGTCTTTACAGCGATTTTTAGGTTTGCAAGTAAAATACTTAGCTTAGATTAGACGTTCAACTTAGGTTGGACACACGTCTCTTCACCTCGTTCCTTTTCTCCAATTGCCTGTTATTTGTTAGGCCTTTATGGGTAGGGATAACACCAGAGGACTTAAAAAAACGTCTTGTACAGCTGATACGTCTAACGCTGCAATGGTACACTCGGTTGATGCTTGACTATCAATCCAAGCTCTTCGGCCAATTTTCGTGAGAATATGCAAACAGAAAAACTTGTCTTAGACCAAAATGTTGATTGATATCAAAAGAAGAAATGAAAAATAATGAACAGTGATTTAAAGAATATCAGCAAAAAATTCAAACTCTATCACTTAAGAATTAAATCTATGATTAAAAATACAAGATTCGTAAATGCAGAATTAAACTGATCAAATATACAAGATTCATCAACGAATCTGATACTCAAATATACTAAAGAAGAAAATGATTAAATCTGACTTAAGCACACCTTTAAATAAGTGCAAAATAAATGAAAAGTCCCCAAAAAGTTTATTTAAGAGAAAAGTTCTAAAAATAAGCAAAATACTAGTCAAAAATTGATATAAAAATATGATTACTTCAAAATTGTAAATTAAAAATTATGCAAATTCTTCCCAAGTCAAATTTATGCATTGAGAAAACTGTACGTGCCAAGATCATAATACAAAGCTGATCGACATGTCACCAAATGTCAATTGTTCTCAGATCTCTCGTCAAGGTGAGCATTACGAGCCACAAGCAAAATAAACAAAGCAAATTTAGTTATAAGTTTAGCAAGGAGCTAGGTTTACAAAGAGAAAAAATATAAATTCAGAGAGAAGAAATAAAAATCCAAGGTGAGTTCTCAAAGAAATTCAATGTTATATTTCATAAATTAGAAATAAGATAAGAGACAACTCACCTTAGACTTTTAGAAAGTAGCAATTCCTAAATCCTCCACCGGCAGTAAACTGAAGGTCTATTGGCTACCCATCCGTTTCTTCCCAAAATTCGGCACAGCCTTAGTTAAATTAATTAACGCTTAAAAGTGGCGGATTGGAGCCAGGAATTAGCTAAAAACATAAAAGACCAACAGAAATCGATAATAAAGTGAGGTTAGTTAGAAATTCTCCTTGCTAACTTCAACTACTCAGTTAAATATTCCTATAAATATTAACGAAATTCACGATAAATATATCAAACCGTATTCGCCTAATGTATACATTTTTAAATCTAGGTTGAAGAAGGTACTATATGAGAGAAACTGTTACAGTTTGGAAGACTATTTTTTATAACTATTACTGCTTCTTTTTGTTTTGTGCTTGTATTATGTATTATGTTAATTATCTGTATTCTCTGTGCAGTTTTATCCATTCTATGTATTTTCACTTTTACTAGATTTTTTTTTATATATACCAATTTTTGACGTGTTTCTGTATTTATTTATACTAAATGGAGAAATAAACATTATTATTATTATTGTCATAGAATCTAAAGTAAGGAGATTTCTGAGTCAGTAAAACCGCTAATAATATTAGTTTACATGGAAGATTTCGATGTCTTGAATGTGGCCAAATCAACGTATTCTTAATCAGATTATTTAGGTTGAGTTCAGTATAGATTATTCGGATACTCAATTAGTGATTATGTATGTTTGTGCAAAATGTCAAGAAAACATGCACATTCACGAATATTCTATATGATGAGCAAATATAATAGCATTTGTTTTTCCATAGCCCACCAAACAAGCTCCATTACCACCAGTTCCTACGTCTGGAAAACCACGCCCTTGGCTAGAAATTTCAAATCCGATGCCTCTACGCCCGGCGCCACAAGTGTACAACGGGGCCAAAAGGGCGGCACCGCCGCGACCTAGGGACCTACCGCCCGCGTTGCCTCGCCCCTCTGACACGTCACCCTCACCAGACCCAGCGAGTATAGGGAGCATGTCGTCGCTGCATGATATGATCAAGGTAATCCATTTTGGTTTAAAAGCATTCTATGCCTCAAACGGGTTTATCATGTTAACATAAAAAAAGTTTTTTATCGCACTCTTGCTGCAACACGCTTATGAAACTTCTTTTAATTTATTAAGAAGAGCTTGTTTAGTATAAACAGATTCTAGTATTCGATCACTTTTATTATATTTTTAATACGCTATAGTAATGATCTGTCCTTGAACTAGCCATTTAAAACTAGCATATCTAATTTCGCATATCCGTTATTCATATCAGATCAAATAATAGTTTATTTTTATAGATACAATTCATTGAGTGAATGCCACAACGGCAAAAACGTTTAAATAAGATAAAGAGAGAATAAAACGGTGACCACGAAGGTGATCCTTTCAAACTTACTGTACAGGGTGGCTCGAATTCGTGTCTATGTATGGGGAACTCGAAAACTGTAAGAGATACAGTGTCGGTCAAATTAAGGCAAAATTGCGCATGTAAGTGCCTAACAATATGCCGTTTAGAAAGTTTTAAAATTCCGAGCATTTACGCAGATATCCGGAAAAAACCGAAATTTTGAAAAATCGTTTTATTTTTTTCCTGGGCTTATTTAAAAACGGATTTCAAATCTAATTGTACTTTTGCATTGCCACTTTTTCCGCTCTATCCAATGATGATATCCAGTTTGAAATCCGACGTTTCGTCTTCAAGGAATCATCATCAACTTTCTTTTTTTAAATACGAACTTTAATTTTTTTTATCGTTTTTCAGATGGTATTGGCGTTATTAATATGAGATGTGTTTTTTTATTTTTTATTTTTTTATTTATTTTTTTTTTTATTATTTTTATTTTATATATTTTGCTTTGGCGTGATTTTATATAATTTAATTTAATATTCCCGTAAGAAATAATTTTACTATTTTTTATGTTTAATACACTCTAATTTTCCACTTAATACAAAATACAAAATAAAATATTTTTATAGAATATAAATATTTCAAAAGTACCTACCTTAAAATGTTTAAAATTACGCCAGAGCAAAATATATAATTAAAAAAATAATAATAAAAATTAAAAAAAAATAAATAAAAACACATAATCATATTAATAACGCCAATACCATCTGAAAAACGACAAAAAAAAATAAAGTTCGTATTTAAAAAAAGAAAGTTAATGATGATCCCTTGAAGACGAAACGTCGGATTTCAAACTGAATACCATCACATTGGATAGAGCGGAAAAAGTGGCAATGCAAAAGTGCAATTCAATTTGAAATCCGTTTTTAAATAAGCTCAGGAAAAAAACAAAACGATTTTTAAAAATTTCGGTTTTTTCCGGATATCTCCGGAATTACTCGGAATTTTAAAACCTTCTAAACGGCATATTGTTAGGCACCTAAATGCGCAATTTTGCCTTAATTTGACCGATACTGTATCTCTTACGGTTTTCGAGTTCCCCATACATAGACACGAATTCGAGCCACCCTGTACAAGCGCATAAATGTTAAAATCATCAAAAATAATTTATGGTATATGGACACAAATAGTGTTTTATTCATCGCCCGCTGATGCTAACATGGTTAGCGAAACGCGCGTCGAGCGCAATAATTCTGTTTCGGTATTGTGGATAAAACTCCGTTTTAGTAATGTTTTAATGTTGTCAGAAGTTCTTCGGTGTCGCTTCTCAATTTCCTTATTCTTGGATATAAAGTATTTAAGTAAATACAACGATATAAGTTACCACTTTCAAGAAGGCCCTTCCTCCTGTGATAAGGATAGTTGGTCGTTAAATTCAACAAGGTATTTGTATCAGTACTAACAAGCTCTGATCAATGATAGAATAATTTGGTTAAAAAAAATTTATATCAGTCGCGTAATTTCTAACTGCCCCTCAAGAAAGGGCACAACTAGTGCGCCTTAACTTTACTAGCACAACCAACTTTTTTTCGTAAAATCACCAATAAAGAAGTTTCCCATATGGCTCCAAGTTAGTGAGACATACTGTATATGTATGCTATATTTTTAAACTCATATTATATATACATATTTAT
>MU193737.1:7698-22216 GCA_016904865.1 Pissodes strobi | reverse complement strand
AAGTGTTTAAATGTGTTTGCAACACACTGATACCTAAACTGGCTATTATCTCTGGAAAAACTGCAACATTATGCAACTATGTAACTAATTTCTATCTTAAATAAATTTTGAAGTTACTTGGCAAGTATACTAATAACAAAAGAACAAAACATTCTCCAGTAGCGTAACGTTTAAGAAAAAATCGAGAAAAAAAGAAAAATTTAAAGTTGATGTACTTAACTCAAATTTCACATTTAGATTACTTTTTTAATTTGGCAGAACTTTTCCTTATAAGATTTTGCTGTATCTTTATAAATCAAGGTACTTTACTCTTGACGCAATTTCGGAAAAATTACATTTGCGCCCGCACTAAAAGCAGTACGGAAAACTTGAAATACTCATTTACTGTTTTAGGGCAAGCACCAACTTTTATCAAGAATAAAATTTTCTGAGAAACCAATAATAAAAAAGTTTCCCATATGTTGCATACTTTTTTGGACACACTGTATATATATATATATATAGAGGGGAAAAGAAAAAAAAAGTCTCACTCAACTGATGAGTAGCTCCTCAGGTAGCCTCCAGGGAAAACTGCTTGCAGCGATGAACGATAGACTAGCAAGCCTACAGGGAGCTACGCAGCTCGACTAGTTAGGCGTAGCGGATAGCCCCTAGCACTAGCACGTCAAAAGTACCCCTGCACTAACTCGTCAAGTGTACCCATGCACTAGCTCGTTAAGTGTACCCCTGCACTATCACCCTGTGAAACATCAACATATTTAAGGTTCCACATGTGACTTTTAATGGAAGAACATTACAAAATCAATCATCGAAGGAAAAAGAAGAGTCAGAATTATAATAAGAGTAATAATTTACCTGTACAGGGTAATTGGCCATTAGTTAATTAGCCTTACACGTGGTCGAGAAGGCCTCTGTAAGAAATAAAGGAAAGGCAATAAAAATATATCCACGTGCGACATAAAAAAACATAGAAGCACTCATCTGTCTAAATTAGCATTTAAATCCCCCAAAGGGCAGTTTCAGACACCAAACACCAAGTAAAAAGGTAAGGCACAGATATTGCCCAAAATTGAAGTTTGTGTAGCGACACAAACTTTATTTTTCATTAAATCGGACTAAAGTAACGTCGAACGATGCGGCGCGAAACTAAGCGAAACTACGAGGGTGTTTCGCTAACAAATACAATTGCTCTCGAAAGGCTAAAGGGCGGCTGCGAGTTTTAATGCTATTTTATTTCAAATACAATCGCAAAATATCGGCCCGTGATATAACTTAACAGATTGGCTTAGAATTTTACGTAGAATCGAAAAATGAAATCATTTTTAGAGCGTTCCATTTCAAACTATACTAAATATCCTAGATATGGTACCGGATACAGTTATTGGCCAGGTACTAGTTATTGGTCACTCTGAATTTAATTTGAAATAATAAGAGTTCTCGAGGTAAAACCGAAACACCTCATTTTAAATTAAAATCTGGCAACATTACCTCATCTTCTTACCAATGGTGATATTTCCAGTTAAAATAATATGTTGCAGCAGGTGCAAAATTTTGTTCTTCCTAAGTTGCATCAGTTTGCACAGAAATAGTAAGAATTCCTTAAGAATCTGTGTCTTTGTGGTAAGTGACTTTAGTTTCTTATTGTATCGTATCAAATTTATATTTTAGGGCATCTTATTGTATTATTTCACACTTATTTAAGTGTTTTTAATGTTAGCTTAGAATTTTTGGCGTCATTTTTTCGGTGGCCAGCATCTGGTGCAATAATTTGTCTCCTACACAGTTATTGGCTGGCATGGCCAACTACTACTGCTAAGTGGAATATAATATTTTTATGAAATATTAAATTTTTTAGCAATTTTGAGCACAAATTATCCATTTTGTGGCGTTTTTAGGTTTTTTCAAATGTCTAACCAGTAGTATAGTTGGCCGGCGGCCAATAACTAGTTTTTAGGGTGGCCAACTACTTTACTTATGCTTTTTTATGGCCTGTCTTTTTTCGTGTATGCACAAGTCCATCAGTATATTATTAGATTCATAATGTCCACCGGGAAAAAGACCAAAACGCATTTCTTTTAGATTTTTCAACAGATTTTACTGGAACCTTTCTGTTTCGTTCCTTCTATTCTATTCTACTTTTTTCGGGTGTCTCTGTAGCTATCATACTTTTTAATTTTCTTCCAATAATTTTGCCAATAATTTACACCAGGGAATCAAATTCAGTGTCGAATTAGAAGATAATCAATCGATTAATTTTTTTAGATCTAATCATTACCAACAAAAATGATATTCATGAATTTTCAATTTTCCATAAACCCTCACACACAGATACAGTTATTCATAATAAATTTAATCATCCATATTCGCATAAAATGGCAGCTTTTAATTCATTTGTACATAGACTTTTAAATGTTCCATTATCAGAAGAAAATTATAGAAAAGAACTTAATATAATTAAACAGGTTGCAGTCAATAACGGATACAGTGCTAGTATAATAGATAATTTATTTAAGAAAAAATCTTATAAAATGGCAATAAACTTAGTCTATCCAACAACCAGCAATACACCTGGCCAAAAATTTAAATCTATTACATATACAGGCTCGATTTCTAAACGTATTTCCAAAACCTTCTCCAAAAATAAGAAAAAAACTGCTTTTAGAACTAATAATAATTTAGGCAAATTTATTAAAAATAACAAATCCAAACCAAATAAACTTTCCAAATCAGGAGTTTATTTACTAGAGTGTGTTTCTTGCTCAAAAGTACACATAGGACAAACAGGTAGATCTTTCAAAACAAGAATTAAAGAACATGAATCTAGTTTTCTAAAAAAACAATAACAACTCGCATTATGCTTTACATTTAAATAAACACAAATTTTCCAAAGTTTTTAAAATATTACATATAGAGAACAAATCCAAAAAATTAAATTATTTGGAAAGCATGGAGATTAATAAAAAGAAAAAGTCAGGTTTATTATTGAATGAGCAATTAGATACTAATTATTCCCCATTGTTAAATTTATACACATAATAACTTAATGAACATTGTTGCTGTCGTTGCTCTCTACCTTCCTTCAGTAGCAAATATTAATAACAAAAACACTTGACCATATTGTCTACCTAATATTAATACTAGTTGGAATTTCCGTACCTTTAGGTTTATGTTCTCCTTTCTGTTATATACTTAGGATATTTTACTCTACTTTTGCACACTTGTAGTTAGTCAGTTTGAAAAGGACACCGTGTGCCGAAACATATGTCACGGTTTTGTTAAAGTAAATTCTAGAGATTTTAAAACATTTGTGTTTTCCTTTAAAATTTTGCAATGAATTTCCATCAAGTATCAGCTAAATTAGTCAATTAGTCGATTAGATAACAGTTTGTCTCTTCAACATGAATCATCCACAACAATATAGAACAAATCTATATTAATCCAGTATTTCGCATACTTTCTGCCAGTTATCATATTTCACAGCAGAATATTACTAAGCTCTTCTATATGTATGTTTTATATATAACAGACATTTGCTGTGAATAATGTTTGTACTAAAAATATTTAATTTTAGACACTCCAGGTTAATTACGCGGAATTAAATTGTATAACAAGAATGCATTTCTTAGGCTTATGTAATATAATATATAGATAATAAAACTGTGTAACAAATGGCAAAAAAATTAAAAGTAAGTATATAGCTGTCATATCAATAATTATTATTTAATATTGCTTTCAATAAATTATAAATATAAATATTATTTTTTAAACTACTTTGTTTTATTTATTTCCCTATTAAATATCAGAATAGTTATTATTTCATATGTTGTTTAATTTATACCTACTTCTATCACATTCATAAATGTAATTTTCCTTATCTTAACAGAATAATAATTACATATTTTTAGAGCTTAATAATCCTTCGCGTCAATTGGAAAAACCTAGTACTTAATTACATTTTTGGTGAAATTTGAATTTGCAGCGTACCATAACCTGCTAAAATAAAAGGGGAATGTCAAAATGTTATACTATAGTATATATTTTCTGGTTTATTTTAGCTGACTTTAAGTCAAAACTTTAAACCATTTGTTCATGGCAAAAGAAGCCGATTTTCTATATATCTGTTTTTTTTTATTATCTTTAGTATTAGTGTTCCAGAAAGGGAAGTTAATAGTAGCATTTTATAATAAAAGACTATTAAGATAATTCTTATGGATGAAATTCTCCAAACCTAAGTAACTCACAAAAACTCTGATAGATGGCGAAAAGATATAGTTTCATTTAAAATATTCAGTTAAAATATTTTGCCCTCTGTTGACGACAATCTGCACTTGGTAAATACAGATTTCATTTTTAAAAGGGTGTGGTATGCTGTCGGCATTAATATATCGGGCAGTAACAAGGTTTATTGACCTTGGGGCAGGAATGCATCATTCAAACTGGCAGTTGGGGGAGTAAGGGACTGGTTAATACTTGTAGAATCTGAATACTATTCTCCGATATTGACAAGGTCATTTCTTTCTTTAGAATAAAATAAAATTGAAATTAGAGGTTTGGGAGTATGTTATATATTTTAATTTACTTAGGTATTAATTAGGCGGGAACGTGAGCTCGACCTAGACTGAACACGAGCTAACTCGAAAATTACGGGGCAGACGAAAAAAACACTTACTACCAAAAATATGTATTTTGATAGCGTTTAATCTATAGTTGGGTCGTTGCAATGAAAAAAATCGCTCTTTTTAAAAAAGACGTTTTTTCCGAACTTATTCGCGAATATCTCAAAAATTATTAAATAAAAAAAAAATGTAATGATAATTTGGAATAAAAAGTTTTTATGAATTTTTTCGTCAGACGCTAAATAACGGAGGAATTTAAAAAAGGAGAAATTTTTTAAAAATAAATTTCTTTACCACCTTGTTTTTTAAAAAAATGTATTTTTATTATGGCGAGAAGTTAACGGATCCCTTTAACCGTTTCCAACTTAAAAACTAACTATTTTTTTCAAAAAAAATTACGATAAACAAATCGAGATTTTCATTAAATCGGCTGTAATTATTGTAATACGGTATAAGCGTTATAACTAAACGGTATATAGCAAAAAGATGGGGTTCTTGGGGTACTTTAACGCGCAGTATTTCGTTCGATCGTACGACGTACGACGTTTCGTTTTTTTTTTATTGGCTAAACGTAATTTTTCTATTTTCCCAATTTTCTCCGTAGCGGAGAGAGATATCTCAAATCGGTTTGGGCCAGTGTCTGCGTCGTCTGAGGGTCGATCGAAACGACACGCTTCTATAACATTTTTCGATAGGACATCAAATAACGTAAGTATTCGATAAAATATCTTTTTCGTCTTAAAAATGAGCATTTTCTTCATATTTAGCCACGAAATAGGGAATTTCGTAGGTGGATGATATTTTTCGTTTCGAATACTTTAGGAGGGGGTTTTTGGGGAATGCCGAATTCGATTTTGGCATCGAGAAGGTCGTATGACATTTCTGTACAGAAATATTTCGAAAAAGTAGAAATTTTGAAGAAAAAAAATAACACCCTGCATATACTTTGGAAAATTTTATTTTATTGATGGTAAGATGTAAATGGCTTCCTTTAACCGTTTCCGAGTTAAAAACGAACAATTAGGACATGTAGCTGGACTCAGTTGGAGGGTACGTTTTTAAGATTTCTTACCCATAGCCTGATTTAGGCAAACCATCTTTCATGCGAGCGGAATATTAGCATTTTTATAATTATTAAAAAAGGACGTAACCGGCGGCGGCGTCTTCTGCAATACGTGGATACAGCCGGACTTGCCGCTGATGCAGTTCGACGGCTGAGGGGCAGAGGAGAAAAACCCTACAAAAACAGGTGGCGGCGAAGGCCGTCAGTAGCAGTAGTTTTGTTTTTAACTGTTTTGATAGGGGCTGGGTGAAATCAAATTTTTTTACCGCATTCCTTTCGAAACTTATTACCCGTGCTGTTGACTATACGCCTGCATGGCAGGCGTGGGTATGCTGCGGCTACTATAACCGATTTAAAAAGTGCAATTTGTTAAATGAATATAAAATGCACACATTTTGCTTCCCATCGTTTTTCTTGGGAGCTTCGTGCTATGGCTATTTTAGAGTTTAACTCGATATATCCACCTAAAATCATTTTATAAATTATAAAATGCTAAAATGTAGAAATTAATTTAAGAGAAATTTTTTATTCTATACACAGCGTTTGGTAGGTCGATGCGTTAATTTCAATTTTATACTCAGATTAAATTTAATATAAAGCACTTTGCAATACATATGTATTGTTGATATAATTTTTTTAATGGTTTAAGCAACAATACAGCTTAAACTTGGTTTAAATTTTTTTGAAATTTTAAGAGGTTTTGTTTTGTTTACAGAAAAACATTTTAATTTTAAGTTGAAGAAGTAGTCCATAATCTCGCAGTGGACAAGACTTTTATTTCACTTCTATTTTAATTTTATTTCGTTTTCTTACTTTCCAAATATAGCACAACAAATGCAATGTATAATTAAATGTCTTCTATTTTTTCCCTGCTCACGCTATATGTTTAGGTTAAGACAAGTCACATTCCCAATTTAACGTATCAACTTACCAAACATTTTCTATAAAACAAAAAATCTAGCAAAAAATAATATGTCACAACTTTTGTTAGTAATGCTTACCCTTTTCAGAAACATAATTTGTGTGAATATTTGCATCTACGACAGCTTTTTAATATTTTCGCTTTCTTGCCAAGCAGATTGTTACACAAAACTAAAAAAAAAATATTTTGCAGTTTATCGGCTGCAATGTCGCATCTAATCGAAACCGCACTAAACTCTCGAGAAAAAAAAATCATAGTTGTGCATATTTTATTATAAAGTTACATTTTTTGTCAGGCACACCTATTGATTCATTTAATAATTATTAAGGGGATTGCGTAAATGTTTAGTAATTTTCTGCTACCTAAATTATTAGTGCAAAATAAATTATAGTTTAAAAAACTAAAACTCAATGAGCAATAACTTATACGTGAATTATTTACTCTCCCAATTGACCTGCATTTTATATGAAAATTTTATTTAGGTATCGTTTCAATTGATTGGCGTTTTGTAAGAAACACTAGATTTATCGGTTCAATTGACTATCAGTTTATGAGGAAAATCAATTGGTCGTTTTAATTTACCAACAGTTTATATTTCATTGATTACTACAATTGACCAGCAGATTATATAGAAAGTTAATTTATCGTTTCAATTGGCCAGCAATTTATATGTAAAATTTCGTTTGAATTAACAAGAATTTATCAGCAAAATTCAATTAATCATTCCAGATGACCAATAATTTATACGTAAATTAGATTTGCTCTCTCAATTGCCCTGCAGTTTATAAGACAATTTTGTTGGCAACTTGTAAGAAAGACTAGATTTGTCGTTTCAATTGACTATCAGTTTATGAGAAAAATCAATTGGTCGTTTTCATTTACCAACAGATTATATGCCAAATTTCATTCATTACGTCAATTGACCAGCACATTATATGAAAAGTTAATTTATCGTTTCAATTGACAAGCAATTTATATTCAAAATTTCGTTTGAATTAACAAGAGTTTATCGGCAAAAGTCAATTCATCATTTCAGATGACCAATAATTTAATTTATATGTAGATACATTAGATTTAACATCTCAAATGACCTGCAGTTTATATGAATATTTTATTTAAGTATCGTTTCAATTGACTGGCGGTTTGTAAGAAGCACTAGATTTATCGTTTCAATCGACTATCAGTTTATGAGAAGAATCAATTGTTCGTTTTGATTTACCAACAGTTTATATGCCAAATTTCATTGATTACTTCAGTACCAGCATATTATATGAAAGGTTAATTTATCGTTTCAATTGGGCAGCAGTTTATATGCAAAATTTCTTTTGAATTAACAAGAGTTTATCAGCAAAATTCAATCATTCGAGATGACCAATAATTTATAGGTAAATTAGATTTACCTTCTCAATTCACCTGCAGTTTATATAAAAATTTAATATAAGTGTCGTTTCAATTGACTGGCGATTTGTAAGATACACTAGATTTATCGTTTCAATTGAATATCAGTTTATGAGAAAAATCAATTGGTAATCTTGATTTAGCAACAGTTTTATGCCAAATTTCATTGATTAGTGATTACTTCAATTAACCAGATGATTATATGAAAAGTTAATTTATCATTTTAATTGACCAGCAAATTATTTGCAAAATTTCCTTTTACAAGAGTTTATCAGCAAAATTAAATTAATCATTCCAGATGACCAATAATATATACGTAAATTAGGTTTACCTTCTCAATTGATCTGCAGTTTATATTCAAATTTTTGCAACTGACTCGCGGTTTATAAGAAACACTAGATTTATCGTTTTATTATAAAATAATATCATAACTACAATGGCAAACGAAATCCGGACAAAGTGGTCAAGGTCAACTTGTTTCCTAACAAGTCGCCGCCGCGCCGGCGCTTGAAAAATAGCATCCCTCTGTTAGTGTTTGAAAGTACTACGGTCATCCAGAGCCCTCTGCTGATATTCATGTTAACTTTGTTAATATCGATTATTTATTTGCATTTTTCAGGATAATTTAGTTTCCGTAGCGCTTCGTAGGTGGAGACGTTCCTGGGGCTATTTTAAGCGACGGAGAAATTTTAGCATTGCGATTATCTTAATAGTCTTTTATTATAAAATGATAGTAGGTATAATTGATTTCAATATGTTGGGCTCAATAATTACATCGTTTTTGATTAATTTTCATTTTAAAATGATTTGTTTAAACTTTTTTATTGGCAAATTTCTGACGTCCACCGCTGAATTCATTATTCATATTTTATTTTATTGCAAAGCCTAAACCGAAATGAGTTCGATATTACGACTTGAAGATTTTCTGACTTGTGCCGTCTAGGAGCTGGTATTGTCTTTATATAAATAACCCCCCCCCCCCCTTACTCTCCGGCATTCGCGCTGGAGGCTAATTTGCATGATTCGAAGACAGCTCGTGCTGACATACATATCATTAAGTGCAAATTTTTTTTAACTTAACTTTAGATTTTTCTTTTAACTCTGTTCACTCTTAGTTTCTTCTAATCTGAGGTGAAAATAAATAAAGAAAATTATAAGCTAATTAGGAGGGTGGCAGCAAAGTGTATATCTTCACTGCAGGCCTGGCTAAGGCTCAGATTGCTAAGTATTTTTCGTAATCAAAACATTCTAATTGTAGCTCACTTTAACAGAAGCTGTATATACTTATCCTTAATCATATAACTCCCATTCCTCTTCGAGGTATAAACCCCTTCTCATCCAAACCATTTTAAAAACTTTTGTATTGTATAAAATTGGTTTTCCTCGAAAATCTTTTTACTTACTAAGCATCAGCTACCGCTACATGCAAATATGTCTCGAGGGCCTCATATTTGCATTGCCAATGGAAAACTTTCAGATGAGACTCATACTCCATCTCGAGACTTTTGCGGTTCGTAATGTTCTCTTATGCTTTTTTATCTTTCGTAAAATGATCCATATAAAAAAAACTCATCGAAAAAAAGAAATAAGCGAAATTTAGAATGATGGTTAAAGTATGAAATAATGTTGAGATAAGTTTGAATAAAAAAGTACGCAAAAGATTATGGAGGCTAAGAGGACGATAGTTTTTCTTTTCGAGTATTTTAATATTACTTGACGAGAATATTGAAATGAATAATGATACCTATTGTGGGATGTTATCGTATATTTGGGTATACGAAGATTTGAGATATTGGCTATTTCTTTTCAGAATGTTCGTTTTTCTATGTATTTAGATTTCGACAAATATAAGGGGAATTCGATGACCTTATTTGACGTTTTCATAAAACTTACTAATACATACTAGTGGCAGCAGAGCTAAGTTTTCTAATATAGAGTAAACCCACTTAGTCAACAAGCATGCAGCAACGATTTTGGAAGTCTCTCTGCAGCTGGCTTGTCAGTTTCCTTAAGAACCAATCTCTGCACGCTGCAACATCTCAGACATATTCACCATAAATGCGGGAGTGCCTCAGGGCTCAATACTTTCACCAACTCTATTCCTGATGTATATTTATTAGCTGCTAACCGAAACCAATAATGCTGCTTACAGTTTCGCAGATAATACTACCCTTGTCTCCCAATTTATATCAGAAAACCTTTACCAGCGACTGAGACTTATCACTGCAGACAGGAGCAAGATTACAACAATTAATCAATATCTGCAGAAAGTTCGAACTTGGGGCGACAGGAATTTGGTCCAATTTAATGCTTGAAAAACCCAAGCAGCCACGTTTACCAAGAAAGTCAATAGGCGTGCCCTGACATCATTATGGCAGGATCGAGCATTCCTTTATCTTCGTTAGTTCGACTACTGGGTTTCTCGGTCAACATGACCACATTGCTGACATCGTAAGATCAGCCTCGCAGAAGCTTGGTGCACTATTTCGTAACAAAAACTATATACACTGCAGCAGCTACTCTTGCTCTACAAAGCGCAAATAAGACTTTGATTAAAATATAGCTCACACATCTGGGGTACCACCCCTAAGCATACGCTAAAGGTGCTGGATTCCATTCAGAAGATAGCTGTGCCTCTTGTCGGCGACTCGGAGTCCACCCGGGATCTGAATAGTCTGGAACTCCGCAGATATGTGACCGAGATTTCCCTGTTTTAGAGATATTTTCACGACAGAAGTTCCCAGGATTTGGCCCGCATCATCCCTCCCACAGCAACACCTACCAGACAGTCGCAACAGACGGCAAGAGCGCACCCGTTCGCCGTACAACTGGAAACACCTAGAACGTCGCTTTACAAGGACTCCTTTGGATTATTATTGCTCTGTTGCCGTCGGCCGTACAGGTAACACGTGCTTTAAAATTACTCATCGAAAACCAACACTTAAGTACCAGTGACCAAGGACGTTGCGACAGCAGTTGTAATGGTTAACATTGCAACTGAAAATATTAAGGAAAAATCGTTTGGGACTTGTCCCAAAACAAAAATCGTTCAGGCGTTAGCGCAAAAGCTCAACTGTTCGAGTAAGTCGTACACGAAAGGGTGCATATACCTCGGATAGTGGGAAAAATATAGCAATCTACTAACAAAAAAGGATGACAGACAGAATAGGAAAAGAGGGTAGCCAAGCGGCCAAGGAAGAAAGAAAGAAGAGAACAAAAGGAGAAGCAGTGATCCTAGGCAGAATCATATTCAACACGCAAGTGCACAAATACATACACAACCACACACAAAAACAAACACAACACAAATATCTAAAACACCAAACATTGAATTAGCTAGACAAATGGCAAAACAGACAATTAAAGATAAACAACTCGAGAAACTACAGACTTACGTACGTAGACTCGAAGCCCAAAACCAGAACTTAAAGGACGAAAACGACAAACTTACTGAAAACCCCAAACTAACCCAAACTAAAAATAGACCTAGACAAACTAAACAAAACAATAGAAAACGTACACACAAATCAAAAAACACAAATCACAAATCCAGACAAATACCAACATTTGCTTTTGAACACACTGGACATAACAAGGAAAACACTGATAAAACTAATGAAAACACACAAACAAACACAAACACACCATCTCACACAAAACAATCGCCCCTCGCAGTCGCAGTTGCCCACATTTCTGACTCTAAGCAGCCACCGTCCAATGACAGGGAGTTTCCGCCTCTCAAAAGGCCTAGGGCACAAAGCCCGCCCCAAATCCACAATCCAAGCCCAAGGCCAAATATACCGAGATCGACAAATGTGTCTCCAAAAGGGTCGATCAGCAAACATCTGAGAGTAGCCTCCAGTCAACCCCCAGCGTCAGAGCCCCCAAAAACCCCCAAAAAACTAGATGTGGTTCCCATAGTCATTAGATGCCCAGAGCACTGGGTCAGAATATATCAGGATATGGCGTATTCGAAAATGGATTTCGGAGAGGTCAAAAAATCAAGGCTGAGGATCCAAATCAACCCCGTCACCCCAAGTGATCACAGAAGGATCACCGCATACCTAACCAAGAAAAACTACCCATATCACTCCTATTTCCTATCTGAGGATAGGAAACTAAATATCATAATCAAGAAATTCGACTCTCGCATCCCAATTTTCGATATTAAGGACGATCTCATCGCCAAGGGCTATTTCCCTCAGGAAATGTTCTGGCTTAAAACCGGATCAAGGAGAAACATCTACACAGAACTTCTGAAAGTCCTGGTCCGCCAAACTGACAGTAACATCCTCAATGAAACTCGCATAAACAACATGCCGGTAGTTGTAGAGATTCATGGAGGCAGCCAGCATCATGTGCACAATCAGTGCCACAGGTGCCAACAATTTGGCCACTCAATCACTAGTTGCCACGCAGTCCCGGTATGCCACAAATGTGCTGGCAGCAATTTCTATAGGCTGCCACTGTGGGGGGACCACCCGGCAAGCTACTTAACTTGCCCGAAAAATCCCAACAACAACAAAAAACGACCTATCACACAGTCACGGCCAGTGAACACTAACATCACCTACGCCCAACTGGCAAAGCCAAATACACAAAACACTACACAAAACTCAAGCACTAACAAAAACACTAAAACTAGCACTAACTCTAAAAACACAAACATACAACGTATTAACATTTTGGCACTGCTAACTATGTCCGGGGAGGAGATAGCGGCAAAAATAAACACAATATCCACTAATCCAGAAGAACCCAACATTGAAATTATTCGCTAATCTCAATGGCTAATACACCAAATCACCTATTCTTGATCAGCTGGAACGCGAACTCCCTCTATCCCAAGAGATATGAGTTTGCGGAATATATCATTGAGAATAATATAGACATAGCACTAGTGCAAGAAACTTACCTACGCCTACACACCCATTTACACGTACAAAATTATACAATATATAGAAATGATAGTCCGAACCGCGTGGGAGGTAGTACGGCTATTTTTATAAAAAACAGCGTCACACAAGACACTATACGCACACCACAATCTGATATACTCGAGGTAACTAGTATCAGTCTAACTGACGGCGATATAGTAATACACTCGGTATACAGACCACCACGAAATAAACTGACACCCACAGAAATAGAAAAGCTATACCCGGTCTTAGTGGCCGGGTATTTCAACGCCAAACACGAGTCCTGGGGATGTAGAACCATGAATCCGAATGGTACTATGATATTCAGGACCTCAGAAACACTACATTACACTATACTCGCTCCCACAGAACCAACACACTTTCGCAGCGACACAGCCGATATACTAGACGTTGCCATTACACAAAACATAACACACAATGTTGTGACAGACAATCTGGAGGATTTATCTGCCTCAGATCATTCTCCGATTGGCATCACAATAAACAACATACACGAAAACACATGAGCACACTCGCAAACATTCATTCACTGGAACACTTTCAATAAAACACATAACAGATAACATACAAGCAATACCACACATAAACTCTAAGCTGGACAATCAAGTTGTAAGCTTCACCGAAGAGTTAGAAGCAGCACTAAACGCAGCCACGAAAACAGTACACACCAGACAAAACAACCCATGCACACTACCAGAAAACAAAACATAAGACTAAGGAACAGACTGAAAAGACGAGCCAAACTAACAGGCAACGCACAACTCAACAGACAATGAAACAGACTAACAAACACAATCAAAACATACATAAAAAACCACAAAAACAACAAATGGCTGGAATACCTAATACCACACTAAACATACAAAACAACTCTCTATGGAGAATAGCTAAAACTAACGCAGCACAAAGGCAAAATGATATATCCGGCGTTCCATGGCCTGAGGGGCATGGCGTACTCCAGCGAAGCGAAGGCCGAGGCCTTCGCAGATTCGCTCGAGTCCCAATTTACCTTGGGAGATGGAGCGCAGGATATTGAATACGAAGCGGCCATAGAGAGATCATATAGAACAATCGTGACCGAAATAAACGAACACCCAGAAGACGAAATACAACAAACAGACACCAACGATGTTGCGCAATGAATTGCACGACTAAACCCAAAAAAGGCGTCACAACATACAAAACAAAGCACTCAAAAACCTATCAAACGTAGCAATACGGAAACTAACATACATAATAAACAAAACACTATAACTAAAACACTTTCCAGAATGCTGGAAACAAGCCAAAGAAATTCTCATACTAAAACCAAACAAGAACCTAACATTCCCACAACACTGGCGACCTATTAGTTTCTCTCAACCTTGAGCAAGCTAACAAAACGCCTCATACTACACAGATTAACCATACACATAATAGAACACAATCTAATCCCAAATGAATAATTTGGGTTTAGAAAAAATCACAGCACGGAGCTCCAGCTTGCCAGACTTGGTCAGGAAGCGACTAGAGGACTGCCACTACTAACCCAACTCATTGCTTTTTTCTTAACACGAAGATCATTCGTTACACAAATAAA
>JAEQML010064265.1:0-22217 GCA_016904865.1 Pissodes strobi | reverse complement strand
ATATGCCCGAAGCCCGAATATAATATGTCAAAACTGACAGTCACTAATGTGGCTTACATTCATTTAATTATATTTAATATACCTGAGAATATAATTAAGCACTGGTAAGAGGCATAAAGTGGTTTTCAACTAGGTAGCGAAATATGGGTGGTGGCCCAAGTGTATAGGAAAATTGTTTTACGTCGAAAATAGGGTGTCAACACACTGGTACTGCGAACCCGGTTATAGCTAATGAACAGGAGGTGAAGAAAAGGCCGAGTGCACAGTAAATAAAGAATTAATCGGCGTTCATTACACTACTCGGCGCACCATTTTAAAGCTTTTTCAAAGTAGAATTAAAAACTGTAATTTTCATTTGATTAGCACTATATTATCTTTCCTTCAGTTCCCTTGGAAACAAACTAAGCGGTCCATAGCAAGCTGATTCTGTTTAGCAAATAATTCAATCAAATTTCCTATCTGAAATATTTATTTTTAAATGAGTTACGTTAATTATAATTTTTACTTATTTAGCATGTTGCAATAAGTAGTTTAATGCCTATAGGTCGATCTGGTCAATTATGATAATTAAGTACGAGTTTATGTAATTATATTTGATCCAATTTAACAATTACCAAAAAAAGATCAAAGTTTCTTTAAAATTTATTTATGACACTAACAATATCTTGGAAAAAAAACATTGGCATCCTCATACACTCAAATGTTCTAATTATTTGATAACTTTATGTGTTCTATAACTTAATCTTGTCAACCATACATACCTACTCTGATTTTTCACTAGAGTTTTGCCTCTTCATTGACTTAAGCGCTTTTTCTCGCAACTTTTTTTCATCTTCCACAATTATATCCACTTCACTTTCAGAATAATCGCTGTCAGCTTTCTTCTTTTTGTGTTTTTTATGCTTCTTAGAATGCTTCTTTTTCTTTTTATGTTTCTTGTCTCTTTTGCGTTTTTTCCCTTCAACTTCATCTTCTGAGTCGCTATCAGACTTACTCTTCTTTTTATGTTTACGCCTTTTACCAGTTTCTTCATCACTTTCAGAAGATGATTCTTTCCTGACCTTCTTTGATTTGTTTTTATCGGAATCATCTGAACTATCCTTTCGTTTCTTGACCTTCTTGTGGGTATCACTATCACTTGATTCGTCTTTCTTGGCTTTTTTAATTTTTTCAGTGCTTTCAGACCTTTTCTTTTTCGATTTTTTATCTTCTTCTGAGTCCGAGCTTTGGTGTTTCTTTTTTGCAATCTTCTTTTCCTCGCTGCTATCATCATCTTTTCGCTTTTCCTTGTGCTTCTTAGTTTTAGTTCCAGTCTCTACGCTACTTGTTCTTTCTTTCTTACTTTTTACGGACTCATCATCATCACTATCGCTCGAACTTGAATCATGTTTGCGGGAACGTCTCTTACTTCGTTTCTTTTTCTTATCCTTTTGATCATCGCTTTCAGAATCACTAGAGGATTCCGAATCCGATCTAGAAAGTTTTTTGGTGCGTTTTTTAGGCTTGATGCTCTCCGGTTTTTCTTTTTGCTTCTTTTTCTTATCATCAACGGTGACCTCTAATTTTGCCTTGGGAGGAAATTCATTGGCTTTAATAAATGGTGAGGGGGTCCTCGAAAGGCTTCTAGAATAACGAGGAGGGCCAAATGGAGGAATAGGAAACGTTTTTTGGGGACTGGAACTTCTAGATTTAGTTTTCCTACGTACTTTATCCTTAACTCTGTTTTCACTATGAAAGTTATCTTCAGAATAACTATTTCTTCTCTTGTCTTGAACGCTATCATTTTTATATGTTTCTTTTTCAATTATTTTCTTTGGATCTTCTGATTTTCGAGCACCCGAACTATCACGCCTCTTTTCATCTAAATTTCTAACAACTTCTGCAACTTTTCGACTTCTGGAATCGTCCCTCTCTCTGCGTTCATCTCTTTTTTGTGGACTATGGCTAGGTGGTCTGCGAGGTCTATCTCTTGACTTGTCTCTATTGGATGACCGTCTTCGTATACTATTTCTTTCTATTGATCGCCTCCTCGATCGCGATCTTCTTCCACGAGATCTAGATCTTCTTCGTTCTCTTACAGGCGTCCTTCTAAAAGCTCTATTTCTGCTACGGCTGCGCCTTATCCTCCTAAAATAAGCAAATAACAATCATAAAAATAAGTTTCGAAGCTATCTTAATTAAATATATTCTGATTTAAATATTTCTCAAACTAAATATAAAAATATCTCCAAAATACACACACCGGCATAATTGAGGAACGGGCAAAATTTACACTAAGTTTGACTTCAATTTTCTCTTGAACCCTTCACTCGATTTTGACTTTTTCTTTGTTAAATTGTAGTCTGGTTCTTAAAGAATGCGTTAGAGGTATTGCTTATTTTAAACAATTGGTCCTAATGTCATATACAGGGCTAAAAAGAAAGTAATGTTTTTTTGTCAATTTTTGGGACACTCTGTAGAGTGAACGAATGAAATTCGATATCATTCGATAATGCCAAATTAAAGATTGATCCTTTCTGCACATTTTCTCTTTTTATTCACTCTGATACCTCGAATATTAAGGATGCCACAGGGTTTTGTTAAAAATAGTACTTTTATGGGTCGATGAATTGCCCTTAATCTTTGTAGAGTGAACGAATGAAATTCGATATCATTCGATAATGCCAAATTAAGGATTGATACTTTCTGAGTATATTCTTTTTTATTCTTTCGGATACCTCGAATATTAAAGATGATACAGGGTTTTGTTAAAAATAGTGCATTGGCCTACTTTTTAAGGGTCAATGAATTTTCGTTTATCTTTGATATGTTATAGAGACCACTAAATCTAAAATTTTTATGGCATTAAGTTTCATTCCTGACAGTGTTACCGTTACCTATACAGGGGTAAATAAAAGTCCTTTCCATGTTTTCCATTTTGTGAAATGTTATTTTCGAAGGCCTTCCTCCACACTTGATCCAGGCTTAGGACTGGTCCAATTTGTGCTTTAGTGCATAAATTGGAGCGTGTTTAAAGGCCAACGGGCCAAACGAAAAACAACAACAATAAATTAACGAACAATAACGACTTAAAACATCAACAATAACAATAATTAGTGTTTTAATAACGCGTGTGGCCTCCACGCGCCCTGATGACAGCAGTTATCCGTCTTCCCATACTCATAATAACATTATCAATGAACTCTTGAGGCAGATTATCCCAGATCTCAACAAGAGCTGCTGCTGCTGCTGGTTCGGGATTTTGGACTGCGGGAATCCTGGATCTTAATCGCCGACCTAACATGTCCCAGACATGTTCGATGGGATTAAGGCGAGGGGTTAACCGCTGACTAGAATTTGTACACTAAAATACCATATTTGACAAATAATACCAAAAATACCAAAACAAAATACCAAAAATACCAGAAAATACCTATATTATATACAAAAAATACCAAATATCGTAAAAATTGCCAAATAATACCAAATAATACCAAAAAATACCAAATAATACCAAATAATACCAAATAATACCTAATAATACCAAATAATACCAAATATTACCTAATAATACCTAAATAATTTAATTACGCGGGCGTGCGTCTGGGCGCAATTCTTTCACCAACTCTGTTCCTCATCTATATTAACGACCTGCTGACCGAAACGAAAAATCCTGTTTACAATTTTGCAGATGACAGTACCCTTGTCTTCCAATTTAGATCAGAAAAACCTTTACCAGCGACCTAGACTTAGCACCACAGACAGGAGCAGATTACAGCAATTAATCAAGACCTGGAGAAAGTTCAAATTTGGGGCGACATAAATTTGGTCCAGTTCAATGCAGCAAAGACCCAAGCAGCCACGTTTACCAAGAGGGCCAATACGGCGGGCCCTGACATCATTTTGGCAGGATCGACCATTTTTCATCCTCGTCAATCGGACTGCTGGGTGTCTCGGTCAACAGCAATATGTCCTGGCATGGCCACGTTGCTAACATCGCAAAATCAGCCTCCCAGAAGCTTGGTGTGCTATTTCGCAACAAAAAACTGTATACACCGCAGCAGTTGCTCTTGCTCTACAACGCGCAAATAAGACCGTGCTTAGAATATTGCTCACATATCTGGGGTGCCGCACCAAAGCACACCCTAAAGCTGCTGGATTCCATTCAGAAGAGAGCTGTGCGTCTTGTCGGCGACTCGGAGCTGACCCCGAATCTGGATAGTCTGGAACACCGCAGACTTGTGGCCAAGATGTACCTGTTTTACAGATACTTTCACGGCAGATATTCACAGGATTTGGCCCGCCCCAAGCCGCCCCTGGCAACGCCTGTCAGACAGTCACGACAGACGGCAAGAGCGCACCAGTACGTCATACAACTGGAAATACATAGAACATCGCTTTACAAGAACTCCTTTGTCTGGCGCACTGCATCACTGTGGAACTCACTGCCAGGACATCTGTTTCCCCCTAATTACAACCTACAACGATTCAAGAACCGTGTCAATCAACACCTTCGCAAACACACCGCTCGTCGAGCGCCATAGGATCTCCCTTTAGTGTGTGTGTCACTACCATAAAAAAAATAGAAATTCAGCTTAATAATCGAAAGTGGATAAAATTTATATTGTTTATTGTCCTGTTATTTTTGTAACGGTATTTCTTAGTTAAAAATTATACTAATATTCTAAACAAAACATGTAAACATTAATATAAACAAATACGTACACGTTAGTTATTATTAGATTTCCTAAACAGATACCACGAGAGATACCTAAACTATTAATCCCTAATTCTTTTATTTTTGCATGCACCATGCACTAACTGCTACCTACTTTTATAAAATATTGACTTTTGGTAGTAGTTCCTTCTGTGCTTCTCCCAATGACGTCACATGCTGTTACCAGAATGTACGCGGCATCCGTAGCAAAGCAAACGATTTTTATAGTGCCGTTGCTGCTTGTGCCTACAATATCGTTGCTGTTACAGAATCAGGGCTCCAACCCGATATTTTGAACTCTGAACTCTTCCCCGAATCATATGTGATCTACCGTTCTCCGACAAATTTGCTTCCGAACAGCTGGATCTTTCGAATGTTTGCGAAGGAGCACGACTCAGTGACATTTTAGGTTGTAAGCTAACTATTAATTATTTTATATTATATATATTTATTGTTTACATACCTCCTTCTACTAACGATATCCAGGTAGAAATTTTCCTGGAGGCTCTTTCGTCAATAGATATAATGTTGAGCAAAAATGTAATAATTCTGGGATACTTCAATATTCCTTCTTACACTACAAACCTTCCTCCCAATGCTAAACACAGACTTTTGACTGGATTCAGTGAAATACTTAACCTTCACCAATATAATAATACACCTAACATTAACCACCGCTGTTAGGATCTAGTTTTTCCCCACTTTAAAACCTTCCTGCAAAAAAGCGACGTACCACTTGTTAATGAAGATCCGTATCATCCATCCTTACTGATCCATTTTCAAGCGGCCCTCCCTCACATAGGCAACTTTCCTGTAAACAATGATGATCTACACCTTAATAATTTCAGAAAAGTCAATTTCATAGCTGTTATGAGCTAATGTCGAACACTGACTGGTCGCCTGTTCTTAATGGCACAGATGTCGGTAACTCATGTCAGAGTTTTTATGAGATTCTAAATATCATATTCGCTACCTGTGCACTTCCGTGGCGTAGGCGCTTTCCTCCATGGTTTACCAAGGAACTCACTGACAATGTATTCAAAAAAGAAAAGGCCTATCGTGACTTTAAAACTTATAAATCTACATTTTACCTCGCCAGATACAAATCTTTGCGCAGCTTAATTAAATCGAGCTCCGACAAGATACAGGGAATATAGCCGGCATATATAACCGAAACAAGCATAACTTCTGATCCATCAAACTTCTGGTCTTTTATTCAAAGCAAGATAGCTCAATCCCGCATTCCAGCCACTATGAAAGACACTAATCACTCTTACCACGGACCCCAATGTGTTTCGGCTTTTTCCCAACTATTTTCAAAGTGTGTACAAAGAATCCCACCAGCCTGCAAATATTGATCCGTTAATGCAGTATTCCGATATCATCGACGTTCCGCCAATAACTACTGATGATATAGTTGTAGCAAGCAAATAACTTTAAAACAAGATCACCCCTGGCCCAGACGGCATCCCACTTCATTGTTAGAGACTGTGCCATCGTTTTGTGCGAGCCCCTGTGTCATATCTTCAATCTGATCCTGGAACTGGGCATGTTTCCCGAAACCTGGAAGGTTGCAATAAGAAGGGAAGGCCAATAGTTATTGAGAATTATCGTCCTATCTCCATGTAACTTCTCCAAAATATTCGAGATTATCCTGCACAAATTTTACCAACATCTTTGTTATCAAACTGCTTTATTGCTCCTTCGTCAGACCAAGGGTGGATTATGGGTCACTTGTATGGTGTCCGTGGTATGATTGCCACATTGATTCGTTGGAGGCTGTGCAGAGGCGATTTCTCACGTATCTTATGTTCAGAGAGGACGATATTTACCCAGACCGAGGGTTTGATCGCAACCTTTTGTTGTCTAGATTCAGGAAACTGTCGCTGTCTGCGCGCAGATACTCACAATCGCTGATATTCCTTTATAAGCTTCTCCATGATGTGCTCGATTGTCCCTTTCTTTTGGAAAATATAACATTTCATGTACAGCGTTTAGCAGCTAGACAACAATCCGCGTTCAGTCTGAGATTGGCGAGATCTAATATTCTATACCAGTGACCCATTCACAACATGTGCAAAAATTTCAATTTTGTATCAAACGCCTCTCATATACATACCAGCAGCCTGTCTAACGTTCTGAAACATCTGCGTGAGGCGTCTGGTTTCTCCTCGGGTTTCCCACCTTAACTGTATCTCCGCATTCTTCATCTTCATTTTTCATCTGTATTTCCCTTGTTTTCATTTCTTTCTTCTTTGTCACTTCTTATTTTGGATTATTATGTTTTTTTTTAGTTTCCCTAACTTACTTTGCGTTATTCGTAAAGTTCTTGATCGGTTTCGTTCCTCTCAAGGTTCCTCTACATTCTTTATATTTAGCCTTAGTTTAATTTGCTAGTTTATTTTAATTATAACTATTATTTATTTTATATTTTATTATTTTTCTTTGTATAACAATATTTTTGTGAATTAATTGCTCTTAATTTGTATGTGAATTTCCTGTAATTGGGCGTTTGCCTGTTGGAAATAAAGAGCTTATTATTATTATTATTATTATTATTATTATTATTATTATTATTACCATTGGAATTTTTTTCCGAATATAGCTTCTTGTATATATTACTTTTTAAAAATTATGGTAGATTAAGCATTGGATAGTGGGCAATTATCGATTATCAGGATCAAGCAAAAATTATGGTAGATTCCGATAATTATCGGGCATTTGGCAACACTGTTTAGGACATCGAACAGGTAGTTGCGACGTTGCGACATGTGCCTTGTGAATTATGCATAGTTATTGCGCATGCTCATATTAGATAATTGTACAAGAAATACCATAAAATACCACTCAAAATACCAATAATACCAGACAAAATACCATATAATACCAAATATTACCAGATAATACCAAATATTACCATATAATACCAAATATTACCAGATAATACCAAATATTACCAGATAATACCAAATATTACCAAAAAATACCGAAATAATTCCAAAAATACCAAGCCAGTGTACACCAAAATACCATCAGCGGTTGGCCCCTCGGATTAAGGTCTGGAGAATATGCTGACCAATCCATTGCCCTTATTTCGACATTTAGAAAGTCGGGGGACACAACGGGCCACGTGAGGGCGGGCATTGTCGTGCATTAGCAAAAATTTATCTCCGATTTGGGGGGCGAATGGTACGACATGCTGTGTTGTAGGATATCTTGGATATATCCTTGTGGATTTAAAGCGCCAATAATAACAACCAACTCTGTTCGGGCTCCTAAACATATCCCACCCCAGACCATTACCGAACCTCCACCGGAGGAAACAGGAGGAGTAAAATTAAACTGTTCATTTGCTTCTCCTCGGCGGCGGTATAGTCTCTCCCTGCCATCGACAGAGTTAACGCAAAAGCGGCTCTCATCCGTAAAAAAAGCATTTGCTCACTGGTCATTTTCATAATTTTCATGCTGCCTAGCAAAGTGTAGACTCGTAACCCGATGACGTCGCTGAAGTTGTGGAGCTTTCTTCATTCTATACGCCTCAAACCAACTTATTTGAGTCTTCTACTGATGGTCCGATCACTTGTTCTTCTTCCACGTACTTCCTCCAGCTCGTATCTTAATTGTGGCATTATTCTACGCCTGTTTCGTAGGGTTTGTAAGACTGCAAATCTGTCATCTCTACACGTGGTTATTCGTTTTCTGCCTTGGAGGCAAACTCCTCAGTTTGCCTCCAACGTCTGACCTTAAGGTAGATCGTGGATTTTGATTTTTCTAACACATCTGCAACATAAGATTAAGATCTGCCATCTTCAATCAACGCTACGGCCGTAGCCACATCAGTAGTGTTGGAGTTTTAGCAATCCAAATTTTGAATCTGACTTTTGCCTAACTTTGACAAAACCCGATGACATAAACAAAACTGTATTAAGAAATGGTGGCAAAAGATTATACCTGCAAAACAGGTGTCGAACAGTACCTCAAATAAGAAGCCAACAAGAAATAAAAACGAAATATGTATCAACAGAAGGTTCATAGGAATAGCTATCAAAGTGAAAATGCGTTATTAAAATACTATTTATTGTTATTGTTGATGTTTTAAATCGTTATTGTTCGTTCATTTATTGTTGTTGTTTTTCGTTTGGTTAAACACGCTCCAATTTATGCACTAAATCACAAATTGGACCAGTCCTAAGCCTGGATCAAGTGTGAAGGAAGGCCTTCGAAAATAACATTTCACAAAATGGAAAGCATTGAAGGGACTTTTATTTATCCCTGTATAGGTAACGGTAACACTGTCAGGAATGAAACTTATTTCCATAAAAATTTCAAACTTAATGGTCTCTATAACATATCAAAGATTAACGAAAATTCATTGACCCTTAAAAAGTAGGCCAATGCCCTATTTTAAACAAAACCCTGTATCACCTTTAATATTCGAGGTATCCGAAAGAATAAAAAAGAAAATACTCAGAAAGGATCAATCTTTAATTTGACATTATCGAATGATAGCGAATTTCATTCGTTCACTCTACAAAGATTAAGGGAAATTCATCGACCCATAAAAAGTACTATTTTTAACAAAACCCTGTAGCATCCTTAATATTCGAGGTATCAGAGTGAATAAAAAAAAGAAATGTTCAGAAAGGATCAATCTTTAATTTGGCATTATCGAATGATATCGAATTTCATTCGTTCACTACAGTGTCCCAAAAATTGAAAAAAAAAACATTACTTTTTTTTAGCCATGTATATGACATTAGGACCATTTGTTTAAAATCAGCAATACCTCTAACGTATTATTAAAGAACCAGGCTACAATTTAACAAAAAAAAAGTCAAAATCGAGTGAAGGGTTCAAGAGAAAATTGAGTCAAACTTAGTGTAAATTTTGCCGGTCCCCCTAATTATGCCGGTGTGTGTATATTTCTCCAAGTTGAAACGTTTACATCTAAAGAACTACCATTGGCTACTCCCTCAGGCCCCCCAGGCCTCCTACTTAAAGATTATTTACTTCGTTCTTTATTTTTATAGGATTATATAGTAAATTCGCAGAAATACAAAACAGAGACCTGGATAGTGGCTATTTGTAGTTCCTTGTTGCATGTGCTTTCTTAGTTAGCAAATTTATATTATTACTATGACCATGAATCTTACATCAGCTTGTTGAGTGCATAGCAGGGTTTATAAAACGGTAAATGCAATTGAGAAAAAAGCCTGTGAAATTTTGTTATTTAACAACATCAAAGTGCTATTTGGTGCAAAATGCATAAGCTTTCCCCGCCTATTTCAGAACAAAGCGCTAAATAAAACATTTAAGGAAGTGGTTATCTTCGGAAAAATGCTAATACTTATCAGTGTGAATTTTTCTTAAAATGGCATGTTTTGATTCTGTGTGGTGTTCTTTAGTGCTTTATAAGACTGTTTGTGGCAAATCAGTGTTTAATACTTTATCATGGTTCATCATCGTAGAATTTACAAGAAAACAAGTCGGAATTTTCCAAAACTTTTGTTTCATCGGTGAGTATTAAAAGTCATATCATTGACGTCCCACGAGGTCCATACAAAGCAATAAAATAATGCATGTGTTTCTAGTTCAAGTACAAGTAGATGACAATTAGCTTCTAATAACACTTTACAAGTTTATTATAACTGCAAATCAAAAATAAAACTAATCTAGCATAATGGATATTTTCGTCTTAATCATCTACACGAGTCCTACCGCCTGACGAGTGCTAGGCTTGTGCGCGCATTATAAACACACTTCTGAAAACTGAATGATATCTTATTGCTTATAAATACTTTTAAAACCTTGCCATCTACTTTACTGGACTGGTTTGGGGGAACATATATATGAAGATGACCCGTTAAATTGCCTTGGAACCGAATTAATAAAATTAGTGTTAACAAATTATTTTAAAATCAGGATACCTACATTATGAAACTTAAAAAGCTTGAATCTTCTCAGAAACCAACAGTTAGAAGTTTACTTACAAAAGGTGTCTTATATAGAAATGAATACACTTTTGTATACTTATTAGTTATTCAACTAGATTGTTTAAATAAGCGTTGTATACTTAAAATGAAATTTCAGGACTTAAAAACTTGTTAAAAATGGTGCAAAATAATTTTGCCTAGTATTTCCTTTATCTCTATCTTTGCTTTGTTTTGTTCTTTTCAGATTTTTTTATTGTTGTGATTATTATTTTTCATTTTTCAATAGCGAAATCAGTAGTCCTACTTACTTAATTACTTAATTATTGGAACATTATAAACGCCATTAGAATGTTAAAAACTGCAATTTTACATCTATTACGATAAAAGTATGTATATACTATCCTAAATGAGCGATTTGATTTAGTATTATGGTGTATTGCAATATCTTTAATTTTTAATTAATAAAAATTCACAGTCCTTCGCTAAGATGCAGCCGGGGGGGACATTGAAAATGATGAATAAAAAAACAAAAATGTGATGTGTGTTATAATTCAAATAGTTTTTAAAAGCAGAGTTTAAAAAAGTAAATATTTTGTATATTTACGAGTGTTTATATATAATAATATTATTTTTAATTAAAGAAATGCATTTCTAACATTAATATTAAAGATTATCATAATTAAAAAATAAATAAATAAAGAAAGGTGCAGATATGAAGACCTAAAAAATTACCCTCCACTTGTAGATAGGAAAATATATTAATATATAAAATTAGCCATAACATTACTGTAATATTTTTAACCTATTCCGATTCGATTTAGCCCATTTTGGTTCCTTTGGTTATTTTTAGTCATTTTCGGTTAGTCGTTCAAACAACTTTCGGTTAGTTTCTGTTAGTTCAAATTTATTTTAGCCATTTGAACCGACTTCAATACGTTATAATCAAATTTAAGATTTTTGGTTAGTCCCCAACTGGGACGAGGAACCAGAGCCAGAGATGGACTGGAACCTTGCCCGCAGTGTGGTGACTGAGGAATCCATAACTTGGGCAGTGGGGGAGTTCAGTCCATATAAGGCAGGAGGGCCGGATGGAATTATACCCATGATGCTGCAGGCGGGCCTTGACACGTTACTCCCTTACTTAAAGAGAGTATTCGAGGCCAGCATAGCACTAGGATACGTTCCACAAGCTTGGAGAGCAGCGGATGTCGTCTTCATCCCCAAGGCAGGGAAGAGAGACTATTCCCATCCCAAGTCCTTTAGGCCTATAAGTCTAACTTCATTTTTAATGAAGACAATGGAAAAAATGATTGACAAGTTCATCATGGAAGAGATCCTAACTGATTCACCTCTACATGATAATCAGCACGCCTACAGAAGGGGGAAGTCGACTGAAACGGCTCTCCATTCTGTAGTTAGAAGGGCTGAAAAGGCAATAGAAAACAAAGAAATGGCGCTAGCGCTCTTCTTTGACGTAGAAGGAGCTTTCGATAAGGCTAAAACGAAAACTATCTGTCAAGCCCTCCAGGCCAAGAGAACACCAGTTCATTTGGTCAAGTGGGTAAAAACGGCACTGGAAGACCGAAAGATCAGCGCCACGCTGGGAGAAGTTCGCGTCGAAGCCGGTGTAAGATGGGGTTGCCCACAACGCAGCTGCCTCTCGCCACATTTGTGGTGCCTGGTGATGGACAGCCTCCTGAGAAGGTTAAATCTTGAGGGATTCTACGCACAAGCATATGCTGACGACGGGCTAGTAATGATCACGGGCAAGTTCGTGAGAACGGTCTGCGAGCGTATGCAGGTGGCGTGTCGGATAGTTCAAGGTTGGTGTGAGGAGAATGGTCTCTCAGTAAACCCAGGGAAGATCGAACTCATTCTCTTCACAAGGAAACGAAATCTAACAGGTTTTATACATCCCATACTCTACCAGACGGCACGTTGAACAGGTGGTGAATAAGACAACCGCGATTATGTGGCAACTAAGGAGAACGGTAGGTAGGAAGTGGGGTTTAAAACCTTACATCCTCCAGTGGCTGTACACTGCTGTGATAAAACCGAGGATTTCCTACGGATCCGTGGTCTGGTGGCCAGCGGTGGCCAGAGCCACTAATGCCCAGAAACTGGCCAGACTGCAAAGGCTGGCTTGTTTGGGTATTACCGGAGCATTGAGAACAACTCCCGGAGCAGCACTGAACATCATCCTGGGGCTGCCGGACCTCCCGATCTGGATTGAGAGAGAGGCAATGGCGGCTCACAAAAGGATGATCGACAGTGGCCTATGGCGAACGGACTACACAGGGAAAGGCCATACGACTATTGCCGCCAAAATGAGTAGGGATCTACCCATCATTGCGACCAAAGGCAATATTCCAGATGGCAGATTAAGACTGAGAAGGAATTTCCAAGTGGAATTTCCATCAAGGGAAGAGTGGCTGTCAGGCAAGGTACGTACGCCGAGCGGCGTACACGCATGGTACACTGACGGCTCATGGATGGCTAATACACAGTCATCCGGAGCCGGTGTATACCTAGACAACACTAAATCAGGAGAAAGCACTTCGCTGGGGAGATATGCCACTGTTTTCCAGGCGGAGGTGTTTGCTATTTTGAAAGTAGCAACCAAGGCGGAGGTAACAGAAGGTGTAGAGAGTATATATATTTACTCGGACAGTCAAGCCGCTCTCAGGGCGATCCAAAGACCCAGGGCAAGCTGTAAGCTAGGTTCAGGAATGTAGAGACGCCCTAGACAGATTGGCTGTGCGCAAGGAAGTAAGACTCAGATGGGTTCCAGGGCACAGTGGCATCGAGGGCAACGAATTGGCAAGACAAGGCTCAATGAGCAACCTCGTCGGTCCAGAACCTGGTCTGGGCTTAAGTAAAAGGCAAATCTCTCAGGAACTAAATAACTGGGCCTGGAACAAGACAAAGCACAATTGGAGAGGAAAAGAAGGATGCAGACAAGCCAAGGAAATGATTCTAAATCCTGACGGATCGAGAGCAAGGCGACTGCTAAAAAAGAGCCGAGAGGACATCAGGAACTTGGTAGGTATTCTGACTGGGCATGGAAGCCTAAACAGACATCTGCACCTTATCGGCGTGAGGGACAGCCCACTCTGCCCGAACTGCGGGACAGGGGAGGAGTCCTCATACCGCTATATAGGAATTTGTGATAGGTGGAGTCGCCTAAGGAGGAAGAAACTGGGAGCACCAACACTTGCTCGGGAAGATCTAAAGGATCTGGACTGGGAGGACGTCCTCACCTTCATCAAGGTGACGGGCCGTTTCAGTGCGGGCCGGGTGTTGGAAGTAGCCAGGTAGGGGAGGGCGGATCGGGGATGGTGAAAAGAGATTTATAGGCCTACTTACCGGGCTTCGGCCCCCCACCCTTACTACTACTACTACTACTACTACTAGTCCCCAAAATTCGGTCCGTTTTGGTTAGTTTTAACTATCTTTAATTTATGTAACCTATGCCGATACGTTTTAGCCCGTTTCGGTGCATTTGGTTAGTTTAAAGTCATTCAATCAACTTTTGGTTACTTTCAGTCACCTAGTTCCAATTTATTTTAAGTAGTCATTTGAACTGGTTCCGATACGTTATCACCAACTTAAATGTTTTTGACTAATTTTAGTTAATCGCCAAAATTCGGTTAATTTGGGTTAGTTTCGATATTTTTAATGTTTCGATACGTGTTGGCCCTTTTTGGTTACTTTTGATTGGTTTTGGGTAGTCCTTCAATCAACTACCGGTAAAGTTCAGTTAGTTTTAATATATTTTAGTCATTAAACCGGTTCCGGTACGTTATATGCAATTTTAATGTTTTTGGTTAGTTTTGGTTAATCGCAAAAATTCGGTTAATTTGGGTTAGTTTTAACTTACTTTAACATTTTTAATCTGTTCTAATATATTTTAGCCCGTTTGGTGCTTTTATTAACTTTTGGTTAGTTTTGGTTAGTCATTCAATCAACTTTCCATTACTTTCAGTTAGTTCCAATTTATTTTAGTCATTTGAACTGGTTCCGACACGTTATTATAACCAATTTAAATGTTTTTGGTTAATTTTAGTTAGTTGCCAAAATTCGGTTAATTTGGGTTAGTTTCAACTAGTAGAGTCAACGTCAAAGTGTATCTTGATGTTCGCTGTACATTGAAAGGTAAAAATGTATAGAGTACGGTTTTGGATGCTATTTGGGGTGCATAACGACCCCCTAAATTCGTCTGGCGATATCGATGTCCAACACACCCCCAGGGGGTAAAAACTGAAAAACCAGGGAATTTAGAATATTTCGTTTGCTATCTGGCCGTAAAAAAGTTTTTCTGTTCCGTTAAGTAATAAGCGAGTTATGATTAATTTCCGTCCAAAGTTTAACGTTAGATAAACGGAAGAATATTTACAAAAATCGCTTTTCGGTCCATTATTATTCGATTTCGATTTGTGACAAAATTGAAAAATGTCTACACCGCGATAACTTTTGAACGACACAAGATATCGAAAAAAATCAAAAAGCAAATGCTGTAGTTTGTTACCTTTGCAAAACAACGGTTCTTGAAATTTTGAAATCGATCAATAAATAAGGACGATATTGCCGATTTACTCCAGGGATGTAAAGGTTGCCACCGCGAAGGGATGCCCTCTGTCTCTACTTTCGCCCGTTTCCCATCTCTTTCTGACAGGCTCCTCTGTGCCCCACCATGTCCCGCAAGCCTTACCTACTGACTACGACTTCATGTACACAGTGCTCCATTATAATTTATAATAATGACAAAATAATAATATTACATATGACTTACCTACTAAAATAAATATCGATTTTTCTTCGCGCGTGCTCCATGAAACACAATTTTGTAATTTAATAGGTATTGATAATTTATAATTAATCATTATACTGGGTTTAGATGACCCATTTTATTTGGGTTATAACTTGCGGAAAAATAGAATTATTATAGAATGTTCTGATATCATGTATTACGTATTAGATACATATTGCCTACTCAATTAATAATATTTTTTTCAGTAATTTATATCCACATCGTCTTCTCCGTCGGAAGAATCTGAACGATATTCTGTAAAGATCTTAATCCAGAACATTCGCATGTTGTGAGACATGGTAATTTATTTTTTTTTGCACTGACACCTAAGGCTTCTGCAGCCTAAAAAAAATAAAAATAAGAAAAGGATCTAATTACAATATAAGCAAACAGTATTTACCAGTTTTACATGCACAAAAGGACATTTCTGTAGTGAGGATTGGCAGTGGCGGTTTTGTTGTAAATATAGGAGATTTCTTTTGTTGCCCACCCATAATTATTATGATCAGGTATAGTCATAACTGGCTTTAAGGCACCGTTCCAAATTATCATCTGATAAACTGATCTTAAGCAGTGTTTTCTGAGTGCGTCTGACGTAAGAGGTAATTTATCAATGGCAACCTTCGAGGACATTTTAGCTCTCAAACTATCAATCGTATTGCATACTCCAATTGATGTATTTGAATAGAGTAACATAACAAACTTCTGTAAGTCCTCAAATTTGTTTTCATCAAAAGGCTGGGAGCGTGTCGAGGAGAGGGGATGATAATTGCTCTCGTAAGTTTTCCACGCGGTCTTTTTTCCTATTCCTTTGAATTGACTAGTTACATCGCACTCTGTTAAAGCATGGAACAGCAGTAAGTTTTATTTTACACCTTCATGTAATTGGATGGATTTAATGTCTATTATCTTATTTACCGCTGTCTGCATGTACAAATTAATATTTAGTTCGTTGAAAAAGTGTACTAATAAAACTAGTACATCAGTGTCTTTACAGAAAACAACACACTCTGAATAGCCTTCCTCTTTAGCTGACAAAATATGAAGTAGCATCCTGGTATCTGCTTCCTCGTGATTCGAAGATATTAGTTCTGACGACTGAGGTAACAGTTCATTTACTGCATCAAAGCGAAGGAAGTCACGGAAACCTCCAGATGTTACTAGATGTAAGCCGTCACGTCTGGCTCTTGTCATTGTATATGTAGATAAATAGTGAGTAAAATCCAATTTGTTCTCCCACGAATGAATAAAATTTTCCCATTTGGCAGCAGTGTTGCCGATTGTCACATAATTATCAGATTTTAACATAATTTTGCCAGCGTTCTGATAGAAAATATGAAGATTACATAATTATCAATGGCGAATCAAAAGGGATATATTTTGCTTTTCCCGCCATATTCAGGTTTTAACATAATTTACATTAAAATCTGATAATTTTGGCTTAGCCATCACCATCACATAATTTCATTTCATGCCATCGGCAACACTGTTTGGCAGGTAGGGGCACGTCGTCACCGTCAACTATTTTCCGAATTGGCCGATGTTGTCCTGCTCTTTTCTATCTTGTGGCATTCTTTATAGAATTTTGTTTGTACTGATCGAAAACCAAATCTACACGTTTGTACTTTAGAAAATATCTACCAACTATGTTGTAGAATAACGCTGCATACTCTCCGAATGTTTTTGTGTTCTTTGGTTTCCCGATGCCTGGAACAATAGACATGGCATCTAGTATTACACAAGCCTTTTCTTTTTCAGGTTGGTATTCGGTGTATACCTTTCCATATCTTTGTAGAATTGCCCCTAGCGTACTTTTAGTCGCAGGTATAGATAATACTCCGTTTGCAGATATAGATATTGGATAATCTGTCAATTCATGCGAATATACGTCTTCTAATGAAATATTTCTGCGCTTTGATACCGCCAGTAATCTTTGAATTAATTGCTGACCTTTCTTCAAAGAGTTCCATTTATCATGAGGCGTGATTTTTTGAGAAACCTTTTTGGGAAATGACTTTAGGCCTGATTTTTTTAAGGGTTTATAAAAATCTTCACTCTCCATTTTTAATACAAAATCATCAATAATAGCAAAACCATTTTCTTTAGCATTCAGAAGTTGTAGCTTTACATTTTCTTCGACCACATCATTTGTTGTTATACAAACAAGAGATGATGTGTCTCTTGAAAAAACTGAAAATCTACAAAGCTGTTCCTTCGGGTAAGAGACATCTGTTTCGTCCTTCGCTAAACGCTTCATTCCTAATTCAATATTTTGTATATTTGAAGCACGTGTTGAACTCCCATTAATAGAATAATTAAATTCCTCAACAAATTTCCCGATAATATTAAAACTTAAACACCATTCATCTCGACGTTCATCATTCTTTGTTATTCCCACAATTCCCCCAGCCACTTTACTCACTCTGTTAACATGCTCTAAAGCTTGATCAATGGCTATACGATTGAAGCTATTACCTGTAGTTTTAACAGAAAAACACTTGTTGTTTGCATACTCATTAAATACGTTAGGAGCTGAGCTTCCCAAAATAATCATATGCAAGAAGTATACGGTGCCCCATCGTGTGTAATTCTGATGATCATATATTGCGAACCAAGGAAGCATGTTGTAAAAGGCCGTCAAATATTCATTCCAATTTCCAGTCCTCTCGGCGTGTATGAATGTGAGAAGCGTATTAACCATATCTAAATACGACATCCAAAACTGGGCGGTTTCATTTTGAATGCGATTCAGAAAATCGGAAAATGATTGCATCTGTCTTATTTTATTTATTGCTCTTTGGGTAATTTCAGAAATTTGACTGAAATCTCTATCTTGGATAGATATTGATAATTCCGAGACCATGTATACATTAACTCCTGAAAATCATCAGCGTCCTCATTCAGAGATGTTCTGAGCCAATCTACATATTCATCCATCAGAATTCTCCATAAAAAATCGTAAACTAATTTATGGCATCTATGGTTCCACATTTTACCTTTCAGTATACTCTCACAAGTTGTATTGGCATACACACCTGATTCCACAACAATATCTAAAAATCAGCTATCTTCCACCCTTTGACCGATAACTCTGACAAAATTTAACATAATGTGGAAACCTCCTAATCTCAGAACAAAACGCTTGCATTCTTCCTGGTGCAACTTCTGCAACTCTTTCGCTTTACAGTACAATGCTTGGTCAAACGTAATTACTGTATTTTCTATATTCAGATGTGAAGTAATATCCCGACACCTAAGCATGACAGTCCACAAAGTATCGTATTCGGAAGCAACATATGGGAGAATAGGAAAATATCCGCGAAACGTGGGAATGTCACTTGAATTGTCAGTTATTTTGTTAAATCCAGTCCATTGAGGTATGATTTGTGAATTACAGTTTTGAGTTCTACTCAAAATCCACACTAAATTATTTGTGCTAATGTGTGCTTTCGATTTTTCAGCAGATATCTGAACATATTTTTCGTTTTGTTCACAATGTGGTAAAGGTCTTTTGGTCTAAATATATGGCGAATTTATCAAAGAATGGAAATTTTGAGGCATAATAAGTCGCTTCGTCATCTTTGCAGGTGGAATGCTGAATGATGATTGGTTTTCTCGGCATTGCTGGAAAGCTACCATCTGAGTTGCGTGGAACGTATTGCGACCGTCGATAGTTTCTTCTAATACATCTATGTTGTCCGCCGCGAATTGTACGAAACGATTCCTGCTAAAATTCTGTGGTACGAAAACGCTGGCGTTCGAAATATACTTATCTATTTCATTTTGGGCTATTGTGTTTCTGATGGCTAGAACGTCAGCATAACTAATGCTATGTCCACAACGATGTAACATATCTACAAGCTTTTTAGACCTGGTGGACTGATGCACACTTAGTCCTACCATTACTTGTTTTGGGGGCCTTTTCTTCTTGTAACTGAACATAATATCTTGAGCAATACTTAAAATTCTAACTTCTTTCTCATCGTCTGCATAATCACACAAAAGTAAACCCAGCAAATTAAGTAGCGATTGTAACAGTTCGATTTTGCCAATTTTAAAATTTCATTTATATGCCGCATTTAGGGAAAAAATTATGCTGTATTTTGCACTCATCGGTTTATTAATTCTGAATTTAATAATTCGCTTGAAATTGCCTCTTTTCTCAATGTAAAATTAACTATATTTTAAGTATAGGTTAGCTATATATTTGTATTCTTAATCCGTCGTGACTATTTATTTTAGTTGATAAGCTAGAGCGATGTATGTACCTTATTATTAAGTTAACTTGGATTGATTTGCATTATATTATCGTAAACAGCCAGCGAGTCGATTTACATTTCTAAAGAATTCTGTTAGCCTGCAAATACGCTGCATTTGACTTATTGAACCATAATTTAATTTCAGTTTGAATATTCTATTACCTTTTGAGAACCCTAGGTTGATGTTCCGGAGATCGTTTTGGACCTCTGCTTTAAATATATTTCTCGTTTGGTACGGCCGACTAGTTTTTGTGTGGTTCATGCCAAATAATAGGAATGGGCTACCTATCGCGCGTTTTTCATTCTCGATTTAGATTTTTAAAGGTTTATCATTCCTGTTAGAGCATTTCCTAGCTTTTCTGGAAGAATGTGATTTTAGCTCACTATTCTCGTGGCTTCCGCCGTCATTTATCATCATAATAAGCGAGAATTAAGGCGTTTATTTTCTTAGAATTATTCCTTGTATCGAATCACTCGTCATGTTTTCAGCCCATTACTACTTGTGTCGCAGTGTTTAATTTAAGGGAAATTGACGGAAGACGGAACGTTGGAGAGGTCTTTTCTAGTTTGCTCGCCTGGGGAACGTTTGCCAGTATAGCGAGAAACTGCACGTTTTGCGTATTGTGATATAACACAACCCTTTTGATAAAGGATTTATCGTGCGTTTCTGTTTGTGTTTTAACACGACCGATTATTCGGGCTCTACAAGCTGTACTAGCGGCGCCCACGTTCGTCCCATAAGACCGAGACCGTCGACTCTCTTCTAATACACCCTCAAGTCCGAGTCTGAGGGTTCTTCTGCTGGGCCAGAAGTTTACTTGATGAACCAATTTCTTCTGCTGCAACTTTTTCTCTGAAAGGCCGGAAGCAGGTCCACAACTTTTTTTCCTGGAAGGCCGACGAAGGGCCTTAACTTGTGGTTTCCGAACTAGAGGCCATCGACAGAGTTCGACGACGGGATTTGGGTATAAGTTTTGTGTCTTATGTTTACTCTTCGTTTGCTTTTATTGATATAAATCAAACATTGAATTGAGGTAGCTCATTGATTTTAATTAATTTAATTTACATTTATTCACTGGTTTATCGGACCAGTTAATCTAATTGCTTTGAGTTGTTTTCTCATTTTAAAAGTTAAGCGCTGGCTGGATAACTTCATTCTTTTCATTAATTAGTCGGCAGATATAACCGCTCTGAATTTTATCTTTTTATCATATGAATCAAGCTAACCATAGTTTTAATATGACCTGGTGCTTTTATTAACTTCTCAAGTTTTTTTGATCTAATCATTGTGTCCGCTCATTGCGGCATATTATCACCATCAGTGCAGCTATTAGCGCACGCATACCTAGTTGTAAGAAGCTTAGTCTGCGTCAAGTGATCACTTTGATAAGTAGTGTTTAGTGCATTTAGTGATAAGGCATATAGAACCGAGGTTTTCCAACTGACTTGGTCTCTGTACGTACAATCTTCATATTGTACTCCGTTTATTTTATTAATTACTTTAAGTCATTTAACATTCTTTTGTCTACTCAACCACATTTTACTATAACCATTTTCTCCAGATAGATGGTTGCTGTGTTTGCAAAAAAAAGGATTTAGTAGCAAATATAGAGTCCATTAAATTTTTAGATTGTGTTTTCTTGATAGATTAAGTTGGTTGATTATAGTGCCATAATTATTCTCATTTTCTTGAAAGTTTGAAATTAAGTACTAAGAACCGGTTAATTTTATGAGCGAATCTAGCCACTCGGTACAACACCTGCCGAGCTTTTTCCGTTTAGCTGGCTAGAACGGGTGGCGCTCAAACGACCCCACGACAGGGGCCGGGCTTTGTAACGCGACTCTCCGGGGCTAGGTTTATTTTTTTTTAAATTAATTGGGGAAAAAATCATTGGGTTCAATCATTAAAAAAACGTGTTGCACGATAGTGGAACAGATTTTTTCATATTATCAATATTAGGAACTGTTAAAATGTCAGCGTCTTCCATATCTCGAAGGTCCTTTTTAATTTCTGAGGCTACTAAGTGAAGTGCACTTAGAAATGTATCATTTTGCAGAACAGGTCGATATGCAAAGTCTGATTCTTTAAGTATTTCAACTTCGTTATAAATTTTATTTTGTAATTTTGGGTACATTAAAGTAGCTTCATTACTTTTATAAGATTTGACAAAATCGACATCATCCTTAAAATAATTTTTCAATTTCCTCAGAAAATACTGCGAATTTAAGCTACCACCCATTAGCGCATATCGGTCGTAAACTGCAGCGGAAGTATATACTTTTCCTCTGGATATACCTTGACTTATTTCCGCAACAATTTTTTGCCAGATGTCACTCCCTTTATCGTTTTGACTTGTAGAGTCATCCATAGAAGCTACTTTAGATTGAGATTTGCTATTATATTTTTTCCACTCTACCGCGAAACAATTACTATGGTATTTGACTTCAGAAGCAATTAAATCTAATGTGTTAATTTTTTTAAAAAGGTTATAGTTAACGGTAGCTATGCCGTGAAGTTT
>MU193735.1:168-16312 GCA_016904865.1 Pissodes strobi | reverse complement strand
ATTGATTATAGTTTGGGTTAGTTTCGGTTAACATGAAAGTTTTTTGTAATTTCCTTAAAGCTCTTTTCTTAGACAAACAGGGCTTTTATTGCACATTTAAAATATACGGAATGTGTATTACTGACTGAAGGGCGTCCTATGTGTATATATTTTGCTAAATCAGAGACGATATGGCGTCCAAAAATTTAATGAAAACGTATTAGTGATAGTTTGGGTTAATTTGGGTTAACAGGAAAGATACTTGTAACTTCCCTTAAAGCTTTTCTCTTAGATAAGCAAGGTTTTTATCGCACATTTAAAATATACAGAATACGTATTAAAAACTAAAAGGCGCCCTATGTGTATATATTTTGCTAAATTAGCGACGCTAAGGCGTCCATAAATTTAATGAAAATGTGTTAGTGATAGATTATAGTTTGGGATAATTTGGGTTAACACGAAAGATCCTTGTAACTTCCCTTAAAGTTTTTCTCTTTGACAAACAGGGCTTTTATAGCACATTTAAAATATACAGAATACATATTGCTGACTAAAAGGCGTCCTATGTGTATATATTTTGCTAAATCAGCGACGATGTGGCGTCCATAAATTTAATTAAAATGTAATAGTGATAGATCATAGTTTGGGTTAACACGAAAGGTCTTTGTAACTTCCCTTAAAGCTCTTCTCGTAGGCAAAAAGGACTTTTATCGCACATTTAAAATGTACAGGCTTTAGGTAACGATCCCCTAAATATAGCACTAACCCAAACCAAATTTAGTAAAATGATATAAAAACATGCAGAGGCTAAAATTTAACCTCCATATATCTTAGGATCTTGTTGCGTAAGGTTAAAGGCAATGAGTGGTTCGACGAACTTACTAAAGAGATGTCCCCTAAGGAGCTTAGCTAGGTATCTAGTACCTCAGAGCTTCAATAAACTAGCCTGGAATAGTTCAAAGGCTAATGGTTGCAGACAGATCATCCAGGAAGCTTGGAAGTTGTCAAAGGACTAGCAGTGATTAGAAATTTCGTCCGAATGGTACCAGATCATTACTGGCCTGCATTTGTAAGGAAAGTTTATACTCCCTAAGAAGTCTTAGGGCTTTTAACCTGGTTAGGTTGACGAGAACGAGGGAAACTTGCTTCAGTATGCTTCGAATGCTTTATTTGAACGAAGAAACTATATGATGATGATCTCGACATGGAACTTGGAGGAACCTCAAACAAAAAATCATGTAAGCAATATAAAGAAACCACTCTGATAGGAGAGAGTCAGTAAGCGAACGTAAAAGTCTGTTTGTAGTTTTCGTGCTTTAACGACTTATTACGTCATACTTCATGCTGCCGCTTGTTTGTAAATTATAGGCAACCCTGCTTCTTCAATCGTATTTTAATATAAACCAAAATGGTTTTGCGTGGATTGCAGGAAGCTTAATTCTGTGACTTTTTTTTGAAAGTTAAGCTATTTTGAACGTTGTGTTCGTCTACTTATAAAACAAAAACCAAACAAAACAAGCCCTATCGAAAAATAAAGAAAGAACGAGTCCGAGCGGCCGTCAACGGTGACGAAGGGTGAAATATGAGAAATTGCCAGTGAGGAACACACACACAATAATTGAGTGTTTTGTTTGGCTTGTCAACGAGGACGAAACCCGAACCGCGCGGGCGACGGTGGCAGCCGGAATCCTTTTGCGGCAACTTAATTGACAGCTAAGGGTTGAACGGCTCGAAGAGCTCGGAAATATAGAGAAGATAAATTCAAATAAAATCTGTCGTAATACGCGGCCAAGCATTAGGTTGTTGAAAATTGGGATAATGCGGAACGTAGTTAGCAGCTTCCTCTATAGACCATGGATTGGTGGAAAACCCTACTCGCTAACGAGGTTGCCACATGTTTACCAAATTGTCTGTAGTATATTTACATATTTAAAACATATCGAAACAAATATTTCTGTCCGCATACTCCGACCGCCGACCTCGTCGACTGACAAGCTAACGCGGCGCTGTCACTCCGAACAAGCCCTTTCTTTTTCGATGTGTCGCTCGACCGGACAGGTTAACAGACCTGAAGAGGGTCCTTTCAGACTTCTTTTGCTACGCGAGCTGTCACACGGTAGCAACCAGTGCGGCCTTTTTAATATTAGACGTATTTTGTTCTTTAATCCCTACCTTATGGAGCTGTTTGGGTTAGTTGAGTTGGTTGGGCCGAATATTGATTATAATACAGTGAAGAAAAAAGATGCACGTCCCTGATTTCACGGCCTATAAGTTATAAGTAAAGTAGCCTACTCCGTATTTAGATAGGCTGAGTTATGATCGCCGTCAGTCAAGACTTGATCGACGGGCCATTTTCCGAGCTTCGTGCGGACCGCTCGAAGGTCCGCGGCGTAAACTGCCGATGATTTATAGCGCCTTTCGTGGGCTCTCGCCAAAATTTACGAAGATATACGCCGCCTTTTAACAATAAATGGCGATAAATTGCGGTTCGCTGTTTTAACGATGTTAAACAGAAATGGGTTCCGGCGAATTTACGACCGATAATTCATATTTTTCGAACGTTTGTTTTATTACTGCCTGACCGAAAATATTTTGGTAATTTTTTTTAAAACCCTCATACACACACGTCAAACGTCAAGCTGATGAAAAGTTAGAACAGCTGTCAATTTTCAAGTGACGTTAATACTTGGGCGTGGACATTATGCAGTTTGACGTTTCGTGTATGACGTAATAAGTACAGGCTGGCAATATTATGGCGAATTAGACGTTGTAGTAAATGGGGAAGCCCCGTCTTCCCATCGCGCGTCGGCTTTTTAATTATTCTTGTATGTTGTTTAATGTGAAATTAATCAATCAAAGATCTGTCGATCCAACTAACCTATAAACCTGTGGCAGATTATATAATGACCCCAATCCAATTAATTTTCTGGTCATTGTGGTCATTTTTGTCATTACTTTGCTTTGTTTTATTTTTATAACAACAACAATTCGTGCTGTCAAAACTGATGTTTGTTTATTTGTTGCTCCATTGAGTTTCAACCTTTTAGTAGTTTGTGAATTGTTTTTTGTGATAAGACTTTCCGACTTTCGGTACTCCGTACCTCCTCTGCATGGTCAATTGAAGAACACACTGGATTCAGTATTTTTCAGTAAGAACTTTTCAATTTTCCTGGACTCAAAAACACGTTCTGCAATTGTTTTCATCAGCTTATGTTGACAGGTCGACGCAAACGAACTTCTTTGGAGCTCATACCGACGTTGCCAGCTTATTTTGGTGTTTAGTAGAGCTGGGCGTTGAGATCAATATTTTTTATTTTGGTGCGTTATAGAGCTGGGCGCGGATATCGATACTCCTAACGAAGTTTTTGTAAATATGAGTTCCAATGCTTGAAATTTCTACAAATGCCATCAACCATTTGAATTAAAACCAAAAGATGAGACAACTGACTTATTTGGCTGTCCCTGTGATACCTGCAAAAGAGTGGTCTGTATGGAGTGTACCGTGCGTTCACTTTATCTTGGAAACATTTTGATTCGCTCTAACTTTTTTGTTTTTAAAGATATCAAGGTAAACAAAAAAGCAAATTGTAAGGTTGGTAGCAAAGTTTTTTTCTAAGTTACATATAACACAAAACACTAACAATTCTCTGACATATAAGCCTACTCTATGTTTTTTTAAGTGGAACACCCTGTATATTACTACATTTTTGGACACTCTAGAGAAATCTAAACACATTTCGTGTATAATATTCTATACCGATCTTTAGGTGTTTACGAAATATTGACAGATGAAAGTCGGGCATTTTGACATTTTGACAGGCTTTAAAATCTAAACCGCACGAGAGCAAAGAAAACGGTTTGCACATTTCTATCTTAGGTTTTCATAAGCTATCGAATGACAGTAACTTTGAATTTAACCCGCGGATAAAATTAACCGGAACTTTTAAACCTCCGGTTAAATTCAAAGTAACTGTCATTCGATAGCTTATGAAAACCTAAGATAGAAATGTGCAAACCGTCTTCTTTGATCTCGTGCGGTTTAGATTTTAAAGCCTGTCAAAATGCCAAAATGGCCGACTTTCAACTGTCAATATTTCGTAAACAGCTAAAAATAGGTATAGGATATTATACACGAAATTTCTGGAGATTTCTCTAGAGAGTCCAAAAATGTAGTAATATACAAGGTGTTCCATTTCAAAATATATAGAGTAGGCTTATATATCAGAAAGTTGTTAGTGTTTTGTTTTATGTGTAACTTGGCTACCAACCCTACATTTTGCTTTTTTGTTTACCTTGACATCTTTAAAAACAAAAAGTTACAGGGAATCAAAATGTTATCGAGATAAATTGAACGCACGGTACTGGTTTATTGGCACAGGAAGTACGTTGTGCTCCCAGCCGATCGAGAGGAATGTTTTCCTTCTGTCCCGACTGTGCGTCAGCTATCAAGGAGCAGGAGCTACCGAACCTGAAAGTAGAACTGGAGGAACTTAGAAGTTTGGTTGAGTCATTTGAAAAAGATGCGACCAAAAACACCTCCTTTAATAGTGGTTTTGACACTGAACTTAGAGCTCTCAAATCACAGATTGGATCTTTTGAAAATTGCATAAATCCATCTGTACGTTTGCCTCAGGCAGTTTCCAATGGCTCAGAGAGGAGTGATGCAGTCACAGTAGTAGAACAACAGCCCATAGCTTGGTTACCTACTATCGCAGTATCCGAGGCAATCTGTAACGGAATATTAGCTTATTCCGCTCCACTAAATTCAGTTTAATTACGAATGATTTTCGATGTTTGGTATATGAATCGCCAGTGACATCTATTCGTGAATGGGTATATTTCGTGCAACTAATTATTTAAGAGACACAGGTACGCTGGTTTATACCTACAATTTGCGGATTTGTTTCACTATAGATTACTATATTGGGTAGTGACATCTATTCGGAAACGGGCTTATCTCATGTAGTTGGTAATTGGAGAGCGTAGTACTTTTTTTTTTTTATGGCAGTGGCACACACACTAAAGGGAGATCCTATGGCGCTCGACGAGCGGTGTGTGTGCGAAGATGTTGATTGACACGGTTCTTGAATATTTGTAGGTTGTAATTAGTGGGAAACAGATGTCCTGGAAGTGAGTTCCACAGTGATGCAATGCGCCAGACAAAGGAGTTCTGGTAAAGCGATGTTCTAGGTGTTTCTAGTTGTACGACGAACTGGTGCGCTCCTGCCGTCTGTCGGGACTGTCTGACAGGAGTTGCCAGGGGCGTGATTATGCGGGCCAAATCCTGGGAACATCTGCCGTGAAAGTACCTGTAAAACAGAGACATCTCGGCCACATGTCTGCGATGTTCCAGACTATCCAGATTCCGGGTCAACTCCGGATCGCCGACGAGACGCACAGCCCTCTTCTGTATGGAATCCAGCAGCTTTAGGGTATGCTTTGGTGCGGCACCCCAGATATGTGAGCAATATTCTAAGCACGGTCTTATTTGCGCTTTGTGCAGCAAGAGCAACTGCTGCGGTGTATAGAGTTTTTTGTTGCGAAATAGCGCACCAAGCTTCTGGGAGGCTGATTTTGCGATGTTAGCAACATGGTCATGCCATGACATATTGCTGTTGACCGAGACACCCAGCAGCCCGATTGACGAGGATGAAGGAATGGTCGATCCTGCCATAATGATGTCAGGGCCCGCTGTATTGGCCCTCTTAGTAAACGTTGCTGCTTGGGTCTTTGCTGCATTGAACTGGACCAAATTTCGGTCGCCCCAAGTTTGAACTTTCTCCAGGTCTTGATTAATTGCTGTAATCTGCTCCTGTCTGCGGTGATGAGTCTCAGTCGCTGGTAAGGGTTTTTCTGATCTAAAGTGGGAGACAAGGGTACTGTCATCTGCAAAACTGTAAAAGGATTATTCGTTTCGATCAGCAGGTCATTAATATAGATGAGGAACAGAGTTAGTGAAAGTATTGCGCCTTGAGGCACGCCCGCGTTGATGGTGAATGTGTCCGAGATGTATCCATCGACTGCAACGTGTAGGGATCGGTTCTTAAGGAAACCGGCCAGCCAGCTGCAGAGAGAGGCGGGCAGTCCCAAGGACGGCAGTTTGTTGAGCAGTCCGTCATGCCAAACTCTGTCGAATGCCTTTGAAATATCCAACGCAAGCGTAGTACGCTATTTAATACCTGCAATTTATGAATTTAATTTACTATAAATTACTATATTTAGTATATATTGAGTATTTCTTTGGTTTGTCGCCGCGTGCCCTATAGTGGTACTCACCTGATATAAATCATCCAATTAAAACATCGAAAATCATAATAGGTTAAACGTCTTAAATTTTGAAAGCAAGGTCGTTTTATCTTTGTGACGACGCTTGACTGGGTAAGTGCTGATATTTAATCTTGAAATATTTTATTCATCTTGCAATATATTTCACTGATTTTTTAATTTTTAATACATAATTAATAATTGTTTCTGATTCGCTTAATCATATTCTGCTTAAACAAGAATTTAGCATTTTTATATTACACTTTCAATTGACTTACAACTTCAATAATCTTAATTTTTTTGTAGTGACCGTTGGGTTAAGATACCGATTTGTTGGTGGATAATTGCGTATCTCATTAGTCAAATTCATGTAATTTGATGATGGTTTAGTCCAAATTTACAGATAACGTAACTATTTCATCGTTCAGCGGTCACGCACATTATTTTACGTATTTCCATTTAAATTGAACAGTATTATTTGGGGAATTCTCAGAGTGGATTCTATATATTCCTACAAAGGTAGTAAATTGAATTTTTAGTAGAATTTCTCTGAATTTTCCCTCATTTTTTTTCAGGCTTATTTCATTAAAAGTTCAGTTTATTAGTAACATCAAGCATATAATTATTAGCACTTGCCCTGTCGCGTCTCAACACTGATGTATCGACATTAATTTACATTTATGAGAGGTTTAGCTCACATGTGTAAATTTACCTGGTTTTTTTCTTTATTTTTTATCTAAATTTCTATCTCAATGCGAGATAGTGATTACCTTATCTTTATCTTTAATTAATTGAGGCGTAATTACGCTCAATTATCGTTTATGTGCCAAGGGCCATATATATATAAAAAAAGTAACAGAAATTACTTATTTGGCGTTATAAGACTCGTTTATAAAGAGGTTGTACCTCTATTTTTTCTATTTATAATTAAATTCAAGTTATCTTTTATTTAGATTTGTCGAGAACCACTGTTTGGAACGTAGTTCCGTCATTTTCTCTTCAATTTCACATCTTAGAGTAAAGAAAAAGAATATCTTGAGTAACAGTAATTATTTATAATTTTTGCTCAACTTAAAATTTGTAATTTAAGTTTCTGATTATACCTGCTTTAACCAGTAAATTTTCAAATGGTTGATTACTTCTTCCTGTGTAATAGTCTAACTGAGGTCCACAGGATATTTTCCTGAATAATTTATAAATTAACGATATACATTGGTCTAAAACTAGGTTATTATTTTTTGCATGTATCCAACGTTGGCTAAAAAATACCTCGTGCTTGGCAAGTAGCAGGTGTTTGTCCGCGTCGCTGTAGCAGACCTGTAGAGGGAGCTGACACTAGGTCAACCTTTAAGTCCTAGATTAACCCATTAACATAACTTGCAAACAGGCGGAAGCGGTTCCTGTGGGAGTCCCAATACGATTGCATAGTTACAGGATAGTTGGACAAGCTAAGTATTAGCCAATCAGAAGATTAATCAACGGTAAAGAACACTGTTATCGTTTTACTCATTCATTCAATTTTTTTTAATCTTTTACATTAGTTTTAATTCTCATTATATTTGTAATTTAATTGTAATCCTCATTTTACATGATACCATCACATATTCTCATATTTGTAAATTAATATATTGTCATTTGAACTCCTTTGTTTATTTTATCGCAAGATAGAGCTCTGTGACACACGAATTATAAGGGCAAATTTCTGGTATTCTTATCTTTATAGTTATTGATCTTTAAGTATTTATATTTAGTTCGCATTGTCTATAGGAACTCTGGCGCCCAAAATATAAAAAAAGTTGATAAAAGAGACAACTCACCCTCTCAGAAAAAAAAAGAATCTCATACTTAATTAAATGAAATAAATTAACTTTCGCTACAAATTAGTGCCCAACTAAATTTATCCTTACAAATTGGCGGCTGAGCTAGTATTTCATTATCAAGTGACGCCCAACTGTTCAATTCGTTACAAAATGGCGCCCTTCTTTCGGGGCACTATTTCGTTACAAATAACTAATGTGGTTGATCTTACTGCAAACACAGGCAGTTTTCATAATAACATAGATAATGGGAATGATACTTCTATTCCTTCAAATGCTGCTGCCTGCTGCTCTCCTGCCGCATATAACCTGATTTGCATTAATGATGTGAACATTCTGGCGCAATCTTTGAAGGTTTTTATTAAGCATAAACTTTCTCTACAAACCAATGAAATTAACCAGCGTATCAGCATACTAAAGGATACAAATGTCGAAATGGTTAACATGTTCTCCAAGATGCCCCCCAAACCTGGATGCCCCCAAACCTAATATGGAGGTACAAAGGTCGCACTTCAGGCTCGCACTGGTGGAAACTCGGTTACTGAGTCTCCAACGGAGCACGTATCCTTAAAGGTAGCGTCACCCAAACTGCCCTCACTAAAGAACTCGCAATCCATGGAACTCGCAATCGCTCTAGATTTTTCTATCAGGACTGGCCAAGGACAATTCTGTAAAGGATATCTTGTCGTACCTTAGCTCTCGGGGTTTTCCAAGTTGTGAGTGTGAGGAGCTACCTACATCAAATGACCAAATCAAGTCTTTTAAAATTGGAGCAAACCCTAACATTATGCCCCAGGTATTGAACTCAGGGATTTGGCCCAAGGGTGTGGTTGCAAGAAGGTTTTTAAACCAACGGCGCCGATTTTTCAACAAAAAGAAGTAACAGCCACCAATAAGTTTAATAATGTTATATTACACCTTAATATTCAATCACAGCGTTCAAAGTTACACGAATTGGAGGTATTCCTTAGGGCTAATCCTAGGATTACAATCCTTTGTCTTAATGAACACTGGCTGTCCGAAACGGAGATAGCTGTGACACATATTATTATACAAGGCTTTAATCTGATCTCTAAATTTTGCAGAGCAGACAGGTCACATGGAGGGGTGTGTATATTTGCTTATGAATAGGTAAAGTGTGAGCCATTTAGTGTTGCGCCCCCGGGAGTTGTGTGTGAATTAGATTTCGAGGCTGCTGGGATTAGGTATGATGAATCTCTGATTTATATTATATATCGGTCTCCATCAGGTAACTTTGACAATTTCCTTGATGGGTTGGAAGATTTTCTGACTGGACTAACACTAACTATTACTGGTGACTTTAATGTAAGGTTTAACTCTAGCCAGAGTCAGTGTCGTAGAGTTGTTGACTTCTTCTCCAGTTTTGGATTTCATCCATCAATAAAGAGCCCACCAGGGTTAAAAATCCCCTGGATAATGTTTTTACAAATATTCCCGGTTCCTCATTCAATTCAAGCAGGGTTCATTCAGAATGGGTGAGGCTGGACGTGTCGGCTATAACAGACTTGGGTTTACTGAATTTCTACAACTCAGTGGAGACAATAAGTTGGGATCATATGCTTGGTTCTGATGATGTTTATGCCTCCTTCACATGTTTTGTGGATACCCTTATTGATGTCTACCTTGGTTCTTTTGAGTTGAAATCCAAATCAGTTAACACAGCCAGGAGCTCAGGGGCGTCTAAGTGGTTTGACAATTTTCTGAGAGAAATGAGGGATAGATTTTTACCTTTTAAGGCAGGTTAACCAGAAGTATCCCAGCTTGGTGACTGCTGAAACTGTGCGGAACTACCGCGCTGATTATCGCAGGAAGATTCAAGTGAATAAAGTGGAGGCAAATGATAAATTTAAAAATTAAGCTAGTAATCCGTCTCAAGTTATGTGGAAAGACATAAAAGCTTTCAACAGTAACATTATTGAAGTTTTATTAGCAGAAAATAAAAAGCTTCAATTGAGATTGAACCAAAATGTATATCTTTATTTAAAAGTAAAAATGAAAAACATAGAAAAAATACGAAGCGACAAACTGCTTCGTTGCGATGCTTAGACAAGACTAAAAGATCCTAAAATTACATCTTACAATACGGAGCAACTTATATTGCTATCTATAGGCTATCTATAAATCAGTTTATCTAAGAGAGACAAATAACTGTACCCATAACAGTTAAGGGTCTGGTACCGTAATGTAAAACAGATGTGCATTAGGGCGCTGCAGGTCTTCGAAATACTCATTCAAAATATATATTTATGACATTTACAAAATAATGGCAAATCTTAACACTCCCACTTATTTTGAAGGGTCTAAAATATTTAATTGCGATCGTAAATAAGTTAATTGCTTTTTAGCTAAAGGCTTTGTAAAAATATCTGCCAACTGATTTGCGGTAGGTATATACATTAATTCAACTTGCCTCTTATTTACGATATCTCTTATAAAATGGAATCTTACATCTATATGCTTAGAGCGTTTATGATGCACTGAGTTGCTTGCTAACTTAATAGCTGCCTGGTTGTCCACAAATATGATAACCTCTTTAAAATCTACATTTAACTCCAATAAAAACTGGCGCAACCAAACAGCTTCTTTTACACCATGTGCTAAAGCAATGTATTCTGATTCAGCAGTTGATAGTGATACGACACATTGGCGCTGACTAGACCAAGAAATTGGTGCACCGTTTAAAACAAAAACAAAGCCGCTTCTAGATTTTCTCGTGTCTAAACACCCTGCATAATCAGCGTCAGTAAACCCCTGCAATGAGTCTAAACTCCCACTATTGCCGAATGTGATACCAAAATCAACTGTGCCTTTCAAGTAACGCAAAATTTTCTTTACAAATTGCCAGTGTTCTTGTGCGTAGCAATCTAAAAATTGGCTTGCATAATTAACTGCATATTCAATATCTGGTCGAGATACTCGCGCGGCGAATAGTAACGAGCCAACAGCTTCTCGATAAGGAATATTTGTATTACTTTGAACATTTTCAGGTTTTTTACGCAAATAAGAGCCTGGCTCAGCTGGTGTACTCGAAAATTTTGCGTCTTACATTACAAATTTATCAACTAATTTTCTTATATATCCTGCCTGATTAATGGTTAACAATCGTTGCTTACGATTACGTACAATTTCTAAACCTACAAAATCACATGCGCTATCTATAGTTATTTTAAATTTACCTTTTAAAACACTTAAAACATCATCTATCGCACTCACATTTTCGCATATAATTAGTCCATCGTCGACATAGAGTGCTAAATACATGGTGAACCCTTTTACACGCCCTATGAACATGCACTTATCACTTTCACAAGGCACAAAACTAAAAGTCTTTAGGAAACTGACGAATTTCTCGTTCCAACACCGTGGAGACTGCTTCAATCCATAGAGACTTTTGTATAGCCTGCAAACAGAATCTGCATTATTTGGGTCGACGTATCCCTCCGGCTGCTCCACGTAGATTTCTTCCTGTAGTTCGCCGTACAGAAAGGCCGTCTTTACGTCGAATTTCTTCATTTCATAATCCCTAGTGGCGACCATTGCTAATAGCAGCCTTATCGACTCGTATCTTACGACCGGTGCATATGTTTCTAAATAGTCTATTCCTTTACGCTGAGAGAATCCTTTCGCAACAAGCCTGGCTTTGTATCTCTCAACATTTCCTGTGGGATCAGTTTTAACAGCAAATACCCATCTGCACCCAATCAAACGTTTACCTTGTGGCAGTTTAGACAAGGTCCACGTTTTATTGTCGTTAAGAGCCTCTATTTCTTCGTCCATAGCCTTTTTCCACTTTTCTGCTTCTTGACTTATTACAGCTTGGCTGTAATTTGTGGGTACAGCGTGTGCGAAGAATGCAACCGGTATGCCATAACGATCAGGGGCGTGCACTAGGTTACGATCACGTAGGACTCTCCTGTGGTTTCTCACTTCCTGCTGAGGAATTTGGGCCTGTTCGGGAGCTGCAGCTTCGCCCGTCATTTCTTGCTGAGAAATTTGAAGCTGGTCAGAAGCTGTAGCTTCAGCTTCATCATACGCGGATTCTTCGGGGATTTTAAAGTCTAAGTCAATTGCAAATTGACTGTTTTTGGGCTTAACTGCGTGTTGTTCGTTAAAATCCACATCGCTGCTGATGTAGATTTTCCTTTTCTCGTAGTCCCAAAGCCTGTAGTTATTGGACTCGCCGTAATACCCCACAAAAAGTACTTTCTTGCTTTTCGGCTCGAACTTTGTACGTTTTTCCTTAAATATGTTCACGTATGCATCCACTCCAAAAACTTTAAGATGTTTAATTTGTGGTTTACGTCCAAACCACTTTTCATATGGAGTTTCTTTTCCACCAGGTTGCAAGATAACGCGGTTTAATACGTAGCACACTGTGTTAATCGCTTCGGGCCAGAGTTCGCTGTTGACACTTTTAGCAAAAAGTATCGATCTCGCGTTTTCAACTAGAGTTCGTATTTCACGTTCTGCGCGACCATTTTGTTCGTGGATATACGGCGATGAAAACTCGTGAACAATACCATTTTCACGCAGGTATTTATCGAAATCGCGAGATGTATATTCTGTACCATTATCTGATTTTAACACTTTTATCTTCGTGTTAAGCTGTGTCAACACAAACGCGTTAAACTCGCGAAACTTTTCAAAAACTTCGAACTTATGCCGCAGAAAATAAACTTTTCTGAAGTTTGTACACTCGTCCTTAAATAATAAAAAGTACTTGGAACCTCGAGGGGATTCAATATTTACCGGACCGCAAACGTCAGTATGAATCTTTTCCCCTGGCTTATAATTAGTCCCACTTTTTACACTAGCATGATGCTTACGCGACTGTTTGCCCGTCACACACGCTTCGCAAAAAAAGTCTTTTTCAGCTTGCAGCTCAGGCTCACCAACTTCAAGTTGTTTACACGTATTTTTCACCGCGCGAATATTTACGTGTGTCATTCTCTCGTGCCAAAGCTTTAATTTTTGTGAAGCTCCCTTTGCTTGAGCTACATTACACTGAACAGGAATTTTAACTTCAAAAAGCATACGGTACAAGTTTTTCTGTCGAACCCCGACTGACGATAGCTTACCGTCCCGATCGCGAATTTCGCACTTTTCCTTATAAGCGTGGAAAGAAAAGTCACTATTACTAATTGTTCCGATAGAAAACAAGTTCCGTTTTAAACCAGGCACAAAAAGCACATTACGAAGCTCACGTTCTTGTAACCGACCCTGTATATTTTCCTGGATTATAATTGTACCTTTCCCGCTCGCTTCTAATATTTTGTCATCAGCTACTTTGACCAAATATTCTTCTGTTGGTGCTTCCAGATGGGTAAAGTACTCCTGCTTGTATGTCATGTGCATGCTAGCACCTGAATCAGCGATCCAAACTTCACTATCTTCCTCACATGTACTCGAAAAAGACGCGGTGACATCAGAAACATATGCCGACGCTCCTTCTGACACGTACTTTTTCTTCGGACACTCGCGAACCCAATGCCCCTTTTCCTTACAGAAAGCACATTTTGTTCTTTTCTTTAATGCTTCTATGCTATGCTTTCTTTGCTCCTTTTTGGGTTTATTTCCGAGTGAAGTTTTTTGCACCTGAAATGCGAGCTCAGTCACATTTTCTTCACTTTCAGATAATCTCTTATCATCCCTAATGAGTCTTGCTATTAAATTAACCTTCTTTCGCTCCACCTCTGGCGTACAGTCCCAGGCTATTCTAAAGACTGAAAATTTCGACGGCAAGCTGCTTAATAGCTTTGATATAACCGCCGTTTCAGAAGGTTTTTCTCCTGCATCTTCCAGCTTCTTGCAAATACTCTCCAGCTTCTCAATTTGGAGAGCGACAGACTGCGAGCCTGTCATTTTAAAAGCATAGAACTGCTCCCATGAATTTTGCTTGGCATCAGCGGTTGTATCGCCGTACAACGCTTTTATTTTATCCCAAATTTCTTGAGGAGTACTGCAGTTGATTAAATTTGGGTGCAGATTCTTTTCTACCGAGCTAAGAAGAATCACCGCAGCTTGCGATGATTTCTTCATCCATGTTTTCCAATCGTTTAATTTTGTCTCTCTGTCGGGCTCATCTTCTGTTCCCAAAACAAAACCTGTGAGCTCCTTTGCTTGCAATAAAAAGGTAACTCCAAACTTCCACATGGAATAATTTGATCCATCAAGTTTTGTTAGTTCCAACACTTCTCTCATCACTCATGATGAACTGCTAAGGTAACACGCAAAACTACCGACTTTTAACTGACAAAAAAGAAACGAACTGTATAAACTAAAAAACGCGCGCGACGCGAATTTTCACTTTAAATAATATCGATATACAAATTGGCGCAGTGGAAGCGTGCTGGGCCCATAACCTATTGAAGTTTTATTAGCAGAAAATAAAAAGCTTTAATTGAGATTGAACCAAAATGTATATCTTTATTTAAAAGTAAAAATGAAAAACATAGAAAAAATACGAAGCGACAAACTGCTTCGTTGCGATGCTTAGACAAGACTAAAGGATCCTAAAATTACATCTTACAATACGGAGCAACTTATATTGCTATCTATAGGCTATCTATAAATCAGTGTATCTAAGAGAGACAAATAACTGTACCCATAACAGTTAAGGGTCTGGTGGCGTAATGTAAAACAGATGTGCATTAGGGCGCTGCAGGTCTTAGAAATACCCATTCAAAATATATATTTATGACATTTACAAAATAATGGCAAATCTTAACACTTTAGCTCTCTTACGCAAACAGCTGTTAACTGCCACTTTCAATTCTATATTTAAATTAGTCTTTTTTTTAATGAAATTCAATCTGAAAAATCAGAAGACTGATTTGAAATGTTAGATCCAGTACAAATTTTGATTCGAACCGTGTAGGTCGCTACTTTCAAGTGGACGTTTGGACTTATTTACGAGACGAGGCTGAATATAATTAATAACCAATTAATTCAAATTTCCCTCCCGGATTATCAATGATATAGATGGGTACGTTGGGGTTTGGAACCTTCGGCAACATGCACTAAAAACATAGTTTCAGTTTTAATGATCTCCTGATGATGCTAACATGGTTAGCGAAACGCGCGTCGAGTGCAAATATTCTGTTTCGGTATTGTGGATGAAACTCTGTTTTTAATATAGATGGGTAATTATCGAAACTCTACCGCTGTGGCGTCAGGAACTTCTGGTTGCTTTGGAAGTCATCAACGAGGTTTAGAAGTTTTGCGAAACATTTCCGACTCCCAAACTCTCCGGCTCTGAGAGGCTCAAAATCAAATAATGTCTTTCCGAAGCCGAAAAACTAATGTTGAAGTTGGAGTGTGCTTAGCTTCTTTATCCAGAGCTTGTTGATTGTGTTGAGGTGTTGAGAGTCTCATTGACGAAACTGTTTTATTGTAATCGTTCGGATTCATTTGGCCAGTATTTTATTTTTTGAAATAATTTTTAATAATCTTCACTCACATACAAAATGAGTATTTTGTCTGACAGGGTTATTATGTCATATTTGAAGCCAATTTGGTAAGCGCAAACTTAAGATGCCATCAATGGTTTTGGGTAGATTTCAGAAAACTTCATCCTGCGACTTCCATAGATGCCTAACCTCTTCCGCAACCTTCGTATAACATGTCATGTGATATTTACAGATCGACGTAACCCATATGAATTAAAAACAAGATAAATAATTCGCGTAAAGTAACACGCAACGCCATAATAAATGTAAAACTGTTCTCCACCTTTGCTAAATAATTACAACATTACAAACGGTTTCCTGCCTACCCTGCGTCGAAACGAATGCGCTCGACTGACAAAACAAAGTAAAGCCGTCCCGTTGCAGCCTCGAGTGTTTTATTATTTCCGAAGTAGAGCCATATAATCTCCCGCGGGGGATATAAATCGTGCGACTCTCTCACAAACAAATTAGCTGTTTCTATTTTAGCTTAATGGTGTTTTGCCTGGCTCGCAACACTCCGCAACAGCTGAAGTGTTAAGAGCCGGGGACAGATTTATGGACGGAATTGGCGAGCGCACTTAAAATAAATGGGTCGGTGCAGTTTTACAAATTGCC
>JAEQML010064258.1:0-22223 GCA_016904865.1 Pissodes strobi | reverse complement strand
GCGTGCAGAAGATATGATTTGTTACTAAAGGTAACGGATTTATATAAAAATTATAGACTTTGTGAACATCACTTCGAAGAGAAATATATTTCGAAAGGGAATCTTAAAAAGACTTTGCTTCCAAACGCAGTCCCTACACGTTTTTCTTTTCTAAGTCGTAAAAAAGTATCTGGTGATGATCAAGAAGAACCTCCGAAAAAGATTATTATTCTGTCAGGTAGGACGCTTAGAATATTTGGTACCACCTATACCATTTTAATTATTTTAATATTTATAAGGTAATTTTATAAATCATTCATATCCTAATTGATTTTGCAAAAAAATGTGTTTATTAATTTAATTTTAAAAAAATATTTATTTTAAGATACAAACGCTTTCCACGAGAGTGACACTTCATTAATTTTGTCCACAATTGTCGAAGATAGGGAAGCAAATGCAGGTATGCCTAAGTATTGATATTTTTCCTTTCTAATATTAATATAGTATAATTTTTTTCAGAAGAAAGTACCTTGCGCGTTGTTAACTCCACGGTATCTCCCTTGGTTTCTCCTATAAGACCATGTTCATCCCAAGAGGGTGTACAGCCATCTCCAAGCACAAGCTACACCCAAACAGATTCTTCCTTAAGCTGTCACACTCCACGAATACAAAAATTAAGGGGTAAGATTCGTAACTTACAAAAAAAAAATACAAAATATGATTCAATGAAAGAAGTCAAACTTGAAGATTTCATTAAAATGTGTGATATTTTCTTAAGTAGGCAATTGTCGGATATAATTAAAACCCACCTGACTTTAAAAGACAAAAACCCAACTTCAAGGAGATATTCTCCTGAGTTAAAACAATTTGCTTTGACTCTTTATTTTCTGAGCCCTCAGGCATATGTATATTTGAGCAAAATACTAACTTTGCCAACAAAAAGAAGTTTACAAAGGCTCACCGGAGGATTAGGCTGTAAAGCAGGCTTAGAAAATGAAGTGGTATATAAATCTCTTGAAATAAAAGTAAAAGCGATGTTTAAGCAAGACAAGCATTGTATATTGTCTGTAGATGAAATGTCATTAAAGTCAAACTGATTTTTTGACATAGGGAAAGATGAAATAATTGGCTATGAAGACATTGGAGAAGAAAAGAAGTCCTTTATATCAAAAAATGCATTCGTAATTATGGCTAGAGGGCTCTATTCATCTTGGAAGCAACCAATCGCTTTTTTTTTTCGTGGGTTCTCAACTCGAAGCTGAAAAGCTGATATGTATTCTGAAAAAATGTGTCTTAAAATTGTCTGAAATTGGTCTGTTTGTCGAAGGCATATCAAGTGACATGGGTGGAAATTTTTGTAAAATGACTAAATTACTAGGCGTCAACACGGCAAATTATGAATTTGAAATGGTCGGTCAAAAGCTGTTATATTTTTTTGACCCATGTCACTTAATTAAAGCCACAAGGAATAATTTGTTAAAAAATTCTTTTCATTTTAAAGACAAGAAAACATCTTGGTCTTTTATAAAACACTTTTATGAGCAAGATAAAAGTCAATTTTACAGAAGTGCACCTAAACTTACCAATTCGCATATTAATCCAAATAATTTTGAAAAAATGCGTGTAAGCTTGGCTGCACAAGTACTAAGTTATTCTGTAGCATGTGGTATGAACACCTACCTAAGTTTAAATGCACTTCCACCGGATGCTATTGGGACAATCGAAGCTATTGAACTCTTTAATAGTCTTTTTGACATTTTAAACTCAATGTCTTTGAAACATCCCAACCAATTCAAAAACGTTTTTGATGGATCAGATTTTCAAATGGATTTTTTAAAAAAGGCACTTGAATATTTAAATGACCTTGAAATATTTGATGGTCATAATAAAAATATTACAAAGACTGTAAATTTCCGTAAATGTTGGATAATAACAATAAATAGTGTTATAAAATTGTGGGAGAAACTTAAAAAATTAGATTTCTTGTATCTAAAGACCAGGAGAATTAATACCGATTGTTTGGAAAATTTTTTTGGTTGTATAAGACAACAAAGTGGAAATAATGTCAATCCAACACCGATCCAATTTCAAAGGGCATTCAGAAAATTGTACTGCCAAAATTATTTCCATTCTAACCGCATGAATTGTCAGGAAGATTTAGACGAGCTATTAGTTAAACTAAACAGTACAAATATAATAGAATTGTATGTTCACGAAGAGTCTAATAAAGCTCTAGAACTTCCCGACAATTCATATACACAAGATAATTTAGATTTACTTACTAAAAATGCATTTAGCTATGTTTGTGGATATATTTTAAGAAAATCTTTGCAAGTTCACAATTGTGACATTTGCAGAAGTTTTGGCAAGCAATCTCAAGAACTTGATATTAATAATTTGCTAACTCATTTTAAAGCATTCACTACAGAGAAAGGCATTTTTGGAGGCTTGCAATCTCCTCCGCAAGATTTTATTCAATTTATTTTTAAACTAGAAAGCATATTCAACGACAATTTTGAAAAAATCTCCACTGGAAAAGCAGTTTCTAAAACAATATTTAATTTAATGTGTAATGCAAGCTTTTCTCATCCTTGCTCGGAATTTCCGATAAATTTTATAAAAAAATTATTCGTAAGAATGAAAATATTTTATTCCATTAAATACACAAATAGAGACTTAAAAATTAATAAAGTCAACAAACATACTGAAAGGAAACTAAAAATACTTTCTCATGTATAATGTCATTAGTTATATTAAAATATAATTTTTAGTTTATTTCATTTCAATTTTGTTTTATTTTATTTCATTTCTAAACTTAATTTAAAATATCGTTTGTTAATCTCCATGTTAATAAGTACATTTGACCACGTACTACATGTATATCCTAACTTCAGGTTTTACAGTGTATATGGAATACAGTTTTCTCAGTATACGTGGTTGTGTTCACGTCTTGCGCAACGGAATAAATTTGTACCCAAAGGATTTAATGCCCGTGTCGCTTCTCTCCGGTAGGTGTTCTCTGGCATAAGCACGGTATAAATAAATATACGGTAGGTTCACTGGAGACAAATTTCGAATTTCGCCGACATCGTTTGGCTTCGTAGCGAGGATCAATCGGGTTCGTGACCCTGCGGTGGCCCTGCTACGAGGGACGGTGAGTATGCAAACGCCCTGAGATTGTGTACTGTCGCGTCGCGTTGTACCATTAACCGAGGAAAGCGCATCAGCGAATACTTTAAATCTCTTCGGAACGTTGGCCCAACAGACTGCTCGCGGCTGCAGGTGTGCGGCGCGGCGGCTTTTGCGTTTGAAGTAAAAACATCAAAACGATTTTGCTGAGTGGCGCTACTCGATATTGTTTGTACTCTGGCATAAGAGTGGAAAAATTTAATATTAAGGAATAATTGATTCGATTATTATTAAAAGGGCACATGTCTAGATTTTCAAATTTTACATCAGACATAAAAACTCGCTAACTTCTATTCTTACCATTTTTTTTTATTTTGCAAATGGCTGTGCCTAAGTCATATCAAAACACACTTATAGACATGTTTTCTAAAGCTCACTATACTTTTTAGACATTTTACAGCTCATTTAGCCTATGGACTTGTGCCCTTTTAATAACAAACACGAAGTTAATACTAAAAAACAACCAATAACCAAAAATATTTATTTGTCATAAATAAAGAAATATGTTAATTTTCATTATATGAGTCATTAGACGTGGCTGAAGTTGACCAGATGATGATGTTGTCGTAGAAGTTCTTATATTCTTCGGGGACGTATTGGAGTACCTTTTTAATATCACCATTTTTTTTTTTCGTTAATGGCTCATTCCGGGAAAAGAATGTTCTTTTAGCAGAATCCATATTCTACGCATTGGGTCGAGTTAGCTTAAGCGTGTTGTTTATTAAGCCTTTCATAGTTCCAGGAGCTATGAAGAGTCCATCGTTCATCTCAAAAAAGTAGTATTGAGAGATTTTGAATAAAGTACGCCTTTTTCCTGATTGCAGTTCCGCTGGTGTTGCAAACTTTTTGAGATACTTAGGCCACTACTTATTGAAATCCAAAATTATGTCATTATTGCCCAGGATAATTGATTCATCAATCATGTTCGAATATTGTAGTGGTGTATAGATTCGGTCTACTCGTTTTAAACGTCAGCTATTAAAGATGATGCCAAGACGTACTGTGTAAATATGCGCGGGAGTAAAAAGAGTGGGAGAGAGTTCCTAAATTATTAAAGGGGCACAAGTCCGGGACATGAGCCCTTTTAAAAATAAACGATATCTTCCTTCGCCTATAAAATCGTACAGAGTAAAGGAGGACATGTGCCGTATTAACACCAAATAGGTATAGGTTTTAAGTAGTAATTGCAATCACTATCTCATTTTCGCTGAAATCTGGACATGTGCCCTTTTAATAATAAACGATTCAATTAGAGTTTGACTAAAAATATGGAAATTCTCAGAAAAAAAATTAAAAATACCTGTTTAAATCTCACGGTAACAGTTAGTTATTGCAGGGTTATGTGGCCTTAATATTTTAAAAGTTGGTTTAAGAGGAGTTGGCATCTTCGATGTTCAAATTGTTACCTAACATGAAACACATTTTCCAGAAAATGATGGAGATATTTTATTGTGTCAAAGAGATAATCGGTAGATATAAAGAAAGTAGGTGGTACCGCGACATATGAAGAAAAGGTAAGTAGTATAGAGGGTATATTGTATTGTTATATAACTCAAAGTAATGATGAAATGTTAATGTTTCTCTTCGATAACCTAAACAATGTATATGTTACGGTTTACAGTTGATACGAGAAGTTAGTTAATTCGCGAATTAACCGGCTAAAACGCGAATTAGTCAAATGCGAAGGATAAAACCCGAATATGTGTGTGAGTTTCTCGTATTAACCAGCGTAACGAAATTAACCCAAGCGTTAGTTGGCAAAAGCTCGCAATAAACAAAATTCGGAGAATCCTAGCCGTTTTAATTTATCCAGGTCAATCCTATCAGGTGCATCGTTCCATCATATGTCCCTGCCGCTAATATTAGTCGACTTGATTCTACCGAGTTTTGATTTTGTAATTAATAATAATAAAGTATATAAGAAATAAAGCAACAATTTTTATTATTCGATAATTTGTTCTACCAAAAAAATGTCTCTAGATAATTAGAAGAATTGCATTTATCCCTGTCAAGCTAAAAAATACCTAGGTCTAGGGAAAATCTCTAAAACTATACGAAAGTTGGACAACAATGGGGCCTAAAGGAACCCGGTAGAATAGATAAAAAAATTGTTGATTTACTACAGAGTTATTCGAGGACTGGTATTTAAAAGTAGCCCTTGAAGTAGCCTTACTTTACTTCAAAACGTTGCCAAAGAAATCACCATAAATACTTATAGGTAGTAATTTAGCAAGTCGCATTTCAATACATATATCATCATGCAAGGAAAACAACATTAGATTATATATTTTTAATAGGACCGATATCACACAATTCCTTGGTGTTTCTTGTTTTAGGGGTTTAAAATCCAAGTGGAAACTTATTACTGAATGAAAGCTGAGAAGGGGAACTATTTCAAAATAATTTTTTCCTGGCTTTTTAAAGAAAGGTTTGGATCAGCTAAATGGAGGGAATAATTTGCAAAAAACCTTATTTCAGGCTTTAAGACCACAGGGATTTATCCTCAATCCTGAAGAAGCGTTCCTAAAAAAGAGGCGGTACAAATCTGTCAAAATTCAAATGGAATAATTTATTCTACATTTTTTGTAATTTTTTTTAAAGAGCTACACCCAAAATAAACTACTATTGCAAGACAAAAACGGATTAGTTAATATTCCCGCAGATCGCAGTGTTATCACTGTCTTGCATTAGGGAGCAGTTTCTTTTGTGTGTAGCTCTTTATAAATTTCTACAAAAAATGTGGAATGAATTATTTCATTTGAATTTTGACAGACTTGTACAATCTCTCTTTTAGGAACACTTCTTCTGGATTATGAGGATAAATCCCTGTGACCTTAAAGCCTGAAATAAGTTTTTGATGTGTAAACATCGTACGCGGCGGTATGAGGGTAATCTCGGCAAATGGGACGGAAATGTGGGAATGAAATGTGTAAACCGATGTGACATTATAACCCGTCCACATTGAGAGCAAGCTAATCCAGGACGGCCGCGATTGCAACGACTCAAATGGCGCTTCTTTAAAGCTAGCCGCTAGGGCGGTATTAGATTTTCATTATAATTTGCAATATATTTTTATCCATAGCACCGCTTATTTTTAATAGACGGTTGAATTTTCGCTTCAAAATCCACGACAAATTCGTCCGAAGCCACGTCCTAATTCGTCCTAAAAAAGTCCGGAAATTACGGATTTTTATACAATTTTGCCATTTAAAATCGTTTTTAAACGGACAAATTGACTTTCCCAAATCAAAGGATGCCGCCCCAAGATGACTAGCTGGTTGAATAAGCTGTATCCATAGGTTAATGTTATTCCTGGTGACATTAGATTTTCGTGTCGAATTTGTGCAGTGAATTAATCCACTCCGATTGAAGCTGCCAGTAAGTATTATCACAGAATAATAAAACAATCAGAATACGAACAGAAAGAGAATTTCGATATCGGCCGCTATGACCTCGACCGCCTGTGCTTTGCGAAAAACATGAATTTGTGCCAATACGTACTTCCAATTTCTTCCAAAGCATCGCTACCTCTCTTTCTGTCGTTATTCTTATTGTTTCTTATTATGTGGTATTATTAAAGAAACCTAAGTAATGTTTTAAATGCGAATAACTGACTAATATTATAAATGCGAATGTGTTTGTTTGTTTCTTTCGCTTTCACGCATAAACCACTCAACCGATCATCATGAAATTTTTAACAGATATTTTCAAGAGTATAGTAAAGGACATAGCACACTTTTAGCTTTTACCCGCGGTTTCGCTCGCGTTCATTTTTACGGTTAATGTTCATCCAATTTTCCACGCGTAAACTACCTATCATGAAATTTTTGTACAGATATTTTCAAGAGTATAGTAAAGGACATAGGACACTTTTAGCTTTTACCCGCGGCTTCGCTCGCATTGATTATTACGGTTAGTTTTAATCCTATTTTCCACGCGTAAACTACTTAACCGATCATCATTAAATTTTGTACAGATAATTTCATGAATATAGTAAAGGACATAGGACACTTTTAACTTTTACCCGCGGTTTCGCACGCGTTCGTTTTTACGGTTAGTTTTAATCCTATTTTCCACGCGTAAACTACTTATGAAATTTTGTACAGATATTTTCTTGTTTTGTTCGTTGCGCCCCTCTAGCGAGCGGAGGGCTATGCGTGAAGTGTAATCTTACACATTCTAATGCTAACGTTACAAATGTAAACATTAAACAACGCACGTCTAGCGGTATCTGTGATGGGAATTTGTTTCGCAGGCTGTCTATAACCGTTAGTGTAAAACGTGTTCTTTCTAACGCCAGAATATAGGCAACCAATTACAAATAAGTGGTTGCCTATATTCAGGCGTCACGTGGCCTATGGTGGCATTAGATTTTCATGTCGATATAGGATATGTTTACACATCAGTGTCTCGAGTACTAGCAGACAGAATTTTTTTTGCAAATTATTTCCTTCATTTAGCTGATCCAAACCTTTCAAAAAGCAAGGACAACGTTATTTTGGAATTGTTCCCCTGTTTTTCAGCTTCCATTCAGTAAGAATTTTTTGATTTTAAACCCTTAAAACAAGAAGCGCCAAAGAGTTGTGTGATATCGGTGCTATTAGGTGGTAACAAATAAAATCTAGTGTTGTTTTCCTTGCACGATGATAACACATGTATTGAAATGTTACTTGCTAAATTATTACCTATAATATATGGTGATTCATTTGGCAAGGTTTTGAGGTAAGGTAAGGCTACTTTTAAATACCATCCGTCCTCGAATGACTGTAGTAAACCAACCATTTCTTGATCTATTATACCGAGCTCCTTTAAGCCCAATTGTTGTCGAACTTTCGTATAAATGTTCGGCCCTATATACTGTGCACGCATGATACAAAGAAAAAACTTTCTATCATGCTGTGCACGGAGGTAACCAATGACCTGAAGCGGTTCCAGGGAAGATTACGGAATATTCTCATTCAGTGACGTAGCTAGAAATGTGGGCGCCGGGGGGAAGCCTATCCGCTGGCGCCTAAAACAAACCTATATTTTGTGTATATACGCAAATTAATCAAAAAATAATACAGCATAATATTAAACGTATATTTTTGAAGTGAAACTTTTTAACGCGCGCCGGGAGTAAAATTTTAAGGTCGCGATCCCGACACACGGCGGGCGAGCTGGCAGGGAACGGAAAACGGTCACGGACGTTTATTGTGATATCTCTGTTAGTTTACAAGATAAAAATACGGCATTTGCTCTAATACCTTGTCAAGACATAAGCGAAACTTTTATTAAGAATAGTTTTTTTTTTCATTTAGGCCTTCCCTTTTTGTTAATTGAGTGATACCTATATTTAAAAAAACTTCTTTTTAACCAAATCCGTTAAGATATGTATAAGGCTAGGGCGTTTAATTATTGTGATATCTTTGTTAGTTTACGAGATACAAATATGGGATTTGCTCTATTACTTTGACAAGACATAAGCGAAACTTTTATGAAGAATAGTTTTTTTTTTAATTAGGCCTTCCTTTTTGTTAATTGAGTGATACCTATATTAAAAAAAAACTTTTTTATAACCAAATCCGTCAAGATATGTATAAGGCTAGGGCGTTTAATAATTGTGATATCTTTGTTAGTTTAAAAGATAAAAATATATGGTTTGCACTATTACCTTGACAGACATAAACGAAACTTTTATGAAGAATAGTTTTTTTTTCATTTAGGCCTTCCCTTTTTGTTAATTGAGTGATATATTCAAAAAAAAAACAACTTTTTAACCAAAACCGTTAAGATATGTATAAGGCTAGGGCGTATAATTATTGTAATATCTTTGTTAGTTTACAAGATAAAAATATGGGGTTTGCTCTATTACCTTGTCAAGACATAAGCGAATCTTTTATGGAGAATAGTTTTTTTCATTTAGGCCTTCCCTTTTTGTTAATTGAGTGATATATTTAAAAAAAACGACTTTTTAACCAAATCCCAGGCTAGGGCGTTTAAGTTTAAGAAGTTTCACTTCTGATATGCGCACATAGTGCACACGCTTTTTTTTTATTTACAGGAATATGAATATAACATATATAAACGGCAACCAACTAACAGGTACATATATATTTAAATATAAACGTAAACTAAACATCTGTAACTGGAATTAATTAATTAAGCATTGGAGTCTTGCTTCGGTTTTAAATTGACGTAAATTGATCGATTATTTGATCAAAATTAATTTTTGGACAAATTCATTACGAAACTCTAAAAAACACATACTTTTTACGACCGAAATTTTCGGAATTTTTGTCTTTGAAGTCGCATGCCGCCTTACACAGCGTTTTTACAAATTTGCATGTACCAAATGCCGCCGCGCCGGGATGCATATTTACACATCCTAACATATGACGGCACCGGAGTGCTGAAATCGGTTAAGTTTTGTAAGCGTTTGTAGCGCTACAAAAGCTATCGCGCCATGTCTTCGCGATGCAATCAATTTGAAGGCCTCGTGGTCCAGAGGTCTAGATGGTTAGGTCTCAATTCGGCGGCTATCGGCGGCCTGGGTTCAAACCCCGTTGTTTTTTTTATATTTTTAGGTTAAGTTTTTAAACAGCTGTTTTCTTGATTTTGGGTATGTCTTGGGTTAGCACCTGGTTAATTCCCTTTTCTTGAGCCCCCGTAGCGAGCGAAGCGAGCGGAGGGCCATGCGAAAAGTGAAATATTATATAACAGCGTGTTCCAGATGCCCAAATCAGTGAGCTCTTGTAGCGCTACAAACGCTTACAAAACCTAACAGATTTCAGCACCCTGGTGCCATTGTAGTGAGGATGTGTAAATATGCCGCCGGGATATATCTTTTTATTCCACATAGAATAAATAATAAATACCTGACACAAAATGTATTGGTTGGGTAAAAAGTTTAATACATATTTTGGTCTTTGATTGTATTATAATTTAATTAATTTAAAAACTCAGTTAAGCTCATGCGCATTGTTAGCATTAGCATATTTATAAATTCCGAGCGGCGCGGCGCCTAATTTCTCTTGGCGCCGTGGGGCCTTGCCCCCCCTGGCCCACCCGGTAGCTACGCCACTGTTCTCATTGGGTGGTTTACTCCGGCTGTAAATTATTTTCTTTACTCCACGGTTTTACATCTTTGAGGGTACCTTTCAACTTGTGGAAATATTCATTAATAATCTAGAAGACAGTGAATAAGAAAATTCGACTCTAGAAAATCTACAACCTGGACCTACAAAATAGCAAACTCACTGAGTATACATAAAGTTATGAAAAAGGAGATACCAATAGTGATTTAGAGTTATCAATTGCAAGTGACGACTCTAAGGTCTCAGAAGATCGCCAAACAAAAGCCAAGACTTTGAAAAAATTATTTTAGCATCCACATGCGCGGGGTACGAGTGCGGATCAATGCTTCAATTACATATGTCTTTACGTTGCTGCGAATTCTTTTCAACGCAAGTGGTGCTTGTCATGCAGGCGGCTTGGGTTCGACTCCCGTCGGTGGCAATGCGTGTTTTCTCTACCTTTTATTTAAGATCATGTTTGCTTTTTATTTAATTTGGGGTAGTGTCAGTTAGTTTTGTTTGGTTACGCCCCCAAGCGGGCGGAGGGCTATGCGTGAAGTCCTTGCTTGTAAACGAACGCACTCATACTCTGCGGAAGCCAAAGTGATATTTCTGTGTGTAGACACGAGTTAAAAATACTTGACATACAGAAAAGCTTTACATCCACATTTGTTGTGTAGATTAAGACCAAGCCAAGAATCTTAAGCTCTAACTTAGGATTCTTGGGTTAAGACCAAACATTTGAGCCCAACCAGCCTCTTCTAACATTTTAATTTTTTCTGTTGAGACCATAGATAAATATTAAGTTGAGACGTTTAAACTTTTAAATTGTCCAAAGTCATCGGTATACGGTACGTGGTCGACTTGTGCTGTGCACAGTGCTGCCAGGTCATAATTTGTTTTCAGTATGCTACTGCCAGTCCAAAATTCAGTAGAAATCAGTGGACAGGTGAGTTGCTCAGTTTTAAAGGGGCAAAAAGTTTATTAACGTTGCAGTGGTTTCTCTTTCGATTAACGTTTATACGTATATATTCTACACTGTTTTGAATCGTTAAGACTGTAAAAATTCACGACCAACTCACAATAAAAAATCAAACCCCAATACTAATACTATATAAAATAGTTTATTAAAGACATGAATGAGTCATCATTGGAAATAAAAATATATAATAATATTAAAAAAATAAAATAACACAAACAAAAAACACTAAAGCCTAAAAAAATATTCTAATCGGAGCGGATTCAGTCGTTGTCATTTTTTTGTACAGGGTGATCCCCTATAATGTCGCCCCCCTTTAACTTTTTTATTTTAAGTGTGTCAAAAAAATTAAAAATATGGTTATGTAGGTACTGAAAAATACTTTTTTTCTGCGTATAAAAAATATTGGAAAAATGATCAGTAAACAGGGAAAAACAAAAAGTATTTTTTTTTCAATGGAACACCCTATATATGAATTTATTTTTCGATTCCTCGTAAAATTCTAAGCATATTTTATGTATGATGTTATACTTCTAGAGTTAGTAGTTTCACAGCTATAAACAGTTGAAAATCGGTACTTTGGCTACTTTTCACCTTGGTAGCAAGGAGATCATTAGAGATAGAGTAAAATTAATTTCACATTCCTATCTTAACTTTCCAAGAGCTATCTGATGGTGCTAAGTTATGGTACCTACCGAGGTACCAGATTTGGTACCCATGGTACCGCCCGCCAGTTAGTACCGTCAGATAGCTCTTGAAAAGTTAAGATAGGAATGTGAAATTTATTTTACTCCATCTCTGATCATCTTCTTGCTACCAAGGTGAAAAGTAGCCAAAGTACCGATTTTCAACTGTTTATAGCTGTGAAACTACTAACTTTAGAGGTATAACATCATACATAAAATATGCTTAGAATTTTACAAGGAATCGAAAAATAAATTCACATATAGGGTGTTCCATTGAAAAAAAATTAACTTTTTGGTTTTCCCTGTATACTGATCATTTTTCCAATATTTTTTATACGCAGAAAAAAAGTATTTTTCAGTACCTACACAACCATACTTTTATTTTTTTTGGGACACTCAAAATAAAAAAGTTATAGGGGGGCGACATTATAGGGGATCACCCTGTACATGACATTATTATTTAGCGCTAGAAGATTCTCTGAAAACTTTACAGAATGACAACTTGCAATTTGAAATATTTTTTCAACGGTATTCCAAAACTCCTCTAGGAAAATATCTCGATCAATATTTAAATTATTGGTGTTACCAAGAAGGCGCCATTCTTTATTCAATATTTGTAAATCATTTTCGCTTATTACATTTGGCAAATGAACCGATAGAAAAGCTATACTAATTTTTTTCTACTAAGAATAACTGTGGGCATGGCTGTTACGTATTCACCTAAGTACCAAGTACTGGATTTTATTCTTCTAGACTGCCTAATAAAAGGCTACTGACATACGTCATAGTCCACCTTCTCTAAAATCACTTATTATTTGTTGATACATAAAACACATCTACGGAAGCGCTTCAGGATCATGATGATATATTTTTTTTCTGCTACCGTGCGTAAAATACTCACTTTACGCACTCTCTAAGATTCGTAAAATAGGCTCTTTTAATGTGCAGTTTGTAAAATAAATTATTTTACGCACTAGTGCGTAAAGTAAGTCTGACATATTTTTTGACATTTAGGGAAGTGCGTAAAATAATATATTTTACGCACTAGTGCGTAAAGTAATTTATTAATATTTTTGTTTTTTCATATATTTTTCGGCAGAAAAAATTTTGTATGCTACTCATGTGTAAAGAAACCTTTTTTTATTCATGGGATTGTCCCATTCCCTCCCGATATAAATATGTCGACATAAATAGAGTTGAAAAATATATATCATCATGACCCTTCAGCGCTTCCGCAGGAAGAGAGGAGTTGGTAAACATACAACGCAACACAGGAATAGACTTCTCGCTCCCAGGCCACGAAGGAGCATTACGCACCCCGAAATGTTGCCTCGGATGGGAATAAATGTCTTAAATTTCAAGGAATAGTGGAGTACCGTCTAATACTAAAGAGTCTCGGGACACCAAGCTGCGACTATTACACAGCTTATAGTATAAGGATATGTCTTATTAAACGCAAGTGTAGTTTAAATAGAGATAGAGGGCCTATTATTACGTATAGTTCATTGTATTGGTTGATCGAGGGTGACTAGTAGGATTCCAGCGTTGGTTCTTTTTGGTTTCGCTTTATTAAACAAACAGTTACTATAAGATAGAGTTAGATAGATTGTAAGTTAAGTTTTAATCGTCTCTTGATCGTTAGGAAAACACGCGTCAAGTGCAAAAAATTTGTTTCGGTATTGTGGACACATACCTGGTATGTAATATAGATAACTCTTTTTAAACTTAGTTTTTGTTGGTTGTGCCCATGCGTGAAGTGAAATATTAGTGCAATGATAAAAATGTACTAAATTAAATATGTACAAAGATATAAGAAGGGTAATAGTCGCAGCTTGTCCCGAGGCTTTAGGATTAGGCGGTAAAAAAACGTCATGCTACCATACCGTTTAAGAGATGTATAACTTAACCAGACACCAACTAGGGATGGCTGTCTGATAGTGGAACTGATCCCGCGGAACGAATCTGTGATTGATCCACTGGTCCACCGCAAAACAATCGAGTTCGGGACCACTTTCCCCATCTATGGTTCGTACTACGAAAGGAATTGAAATTTAACCTGATCCACTGCAAAACAATCGAGTGCGAGATGCGGGAGCACTTTTTCTGTTTCGAGTCGCTACGACGAACGTAGGGAGACCGGACGCGAATCTATTTTGATTTTGTTCTGCAAATATTAGTGTATTGGGATGGGGGGAAATTTAATAATAATTATTAGAAACTGAAATATTAATGGAGTTTAATTTAACACAGTTTGAGTGGGTCTTTTAAAAGTGACATTTATTTGGTTTAAATATACGAATTTACCCAGTCTTAACAAAAAGTAAAAACTCGCGTAGAAAATAAGCTAAAAGTAACAGAACGTAGGGATTTTAAAGAATAATAAGTGAACCAAAAATAACATTCTATTAACATTAACATATGGGTGTCTTTAAAAAATAGCTTTTATTTTATTTCAATATAGTTTTAACAAAGAATAAAAATTTGTTTAAAGAAACAAACTAAAACTAAGTAGGTAGGTAGTCTAAAAATAATGAAACAAAAATAATTATATTCTATTAAAATATGGATGTGTTATTTTGCATTTGAAAATTGACGCTATCTGATTCGTCGAGCCACCTGTAACTACTTCGCGGACTCGGAACTGATCCGTGGATCAGATATTTGTTTGGATCGGATCACTTTGGAACTGATCCACAAAATTTGTTGGATCAGCCATCCCTGACACAAACCACGTTTGTCTCTGACTTAACATTTATTTATGACATCCCAAACACATTAGACTTACGTCTAGCCCCTACGGTGTAACTATTCGCGATTATGTGCAGTTGCGTTTTATGATCAGCTGTTTGCGACGTATGAAGGGAGGGCGGGCATTTAAAGGAGTAATGTTAACTTCACGCATGGCTCTCCGCCCGCTTCGCTCGCTCCGGGGCGCAACCAAACAAAACTAACCAAAATTTATAAACAGAAACAAACATAAACTTAAGAAAAGTCTTACGACTGCCGGGAATCGAACCCGGGCCACCGTATCACGAGTGCAGTATCTGACCACTTGGCTACGAGATCTCTTGAAGACAAATTGTACTCGCCTCTAGCCAGCAACCTCTTATAATCCATAACTTGATTCGTTTTCTATTTAGAGCGATTATTTGCTATTTCAGAATGTCTAATAATTTACTTCACGCCTGACCCTCCGCTCGCTAAGGGCGCGCAACAAAACAAACCTAACCCAAGACATGCCCAAAATGAATAAAAACTTTACACATTTAACAAAAAATAAAAAAAGTGGCCACTGACGGGAACCAAACCCGGAGCATCGTATCACAAGCACATAGCATCTAACCACTAGATTTGTTGGAAGCATTTCGCAGGACCGTGAAGACATTCAAACAAAACCTCTAAATAGTAAATTAACCAATTCCCGACCACCCAACTGCAATTATGGTTTCTAACCGTTGCTCGCTAGAGGCACTAGCGTCTTCAGACAGCGGTTTGTTTTGAATTTTTCTGGTGACCTTGGCCGACTGTCGGCAATAATTAAGTTATTTAGCATGGCCTCCGCCCGCTTCGCTCGCTCCGGGGCGCATCCAAACAAAACTGACCCAATCTAACCCAAAATCAAGGAAAAAAACATTTTACAAACAAAACCTTAAAAATAATTAAAAACAGCTCGGCACTGCCGGGGATCGAACCAGCAATCTTCGCGTCATAAACACTATGAGCTTTCAGACCGTTGGAAGCAATTCAGTGTACCGCGAAAACATGGGTAATCGACCAACGTCGGGTAGCGTCGTGGAACCGAACAGAAAAGTTCAAAACAGCTCTGTCAGAAGACGCTACTGCTAGAGGCGAATCTCTAGATATGGGTGCATATATTTTATTGTTAAGGATCACAACGAGTCCTAAGCTGTGCGCGTATCACAATGTTTACATAAACAAATTTCTGTTAAATGGATATCTTTACGTTCCAGGGAATTGATTTCAGTGGGCCTCGTGGCTCAGTGGTTAAATGCCATGTTTCTGATAATGCGGTTCAGGTTTGATTCCCTTGGCAGGACATGATTTTTTTAAGGTTATGTTTGTTACACTTTTTTTTATCTTGGATCTGGCTTGGGTTAGTTTTGTTTGGTTGCACCCCCGAGCGAAGCGAGCGGATGGCATTGCATGAAGTGAAAAAAGAATACAAATGTAAACATAAACAAATTCGTCAGGCGGGAGTACTCATTAGGATCCTTAAGATATGCAGATATGTGTAAAGAACGCAACGTCACCGACAGCTGATCATAACCGCAACTGCGCAAGATTGCCAATAGTTATAACGCAGAGACTAGATGCTAGTACACATTTGACATTGACTGAATCGTATTTATCTTCTCCTGGCAGGAGCGGCTAACGACAGCCCAAATGTTAAATCGTTTACGTTGGTGGTTGCACAATGGTAACAAATAAATGGCAAAAAATGGTTGTAAGCATGGACCTCCGCTCGCTTCGCTCGCCCTGGGGGCACAACCAACGAACACTAACCCAAGGCATGCCAAAAAATATTTGCATTTTTCACATTTGGGCTGCAGTTAGCCGTAAATCTCCTGACTCAGGCCGTTTGTTGCCCTTAACCGTATTCTGCAATGTATTTGAACCGCGTTTAAAACGCAACGTCATGATTTGGGCTCCGAAAAAAAAAGTCTTGTTTTAAACCGGAGGGTCACGTGTCAGTCTCATATCATTGCTTGTTACTTCAATTTTTATTTACGATTTGCTGTTGTTTTATGATAATATAATATTATAAAGAAAATATGACTAAACAACATTACTTCCACCGCTACTTGACCAAAATAATCATTTACCTTTATTTCTGTATTATTGATGTACAAAAGATCTAAGCCCTGAATGTTTTTACCCTTTTTCGGACGACAACGATCATATATGTGTATATGACAACGGCTAACCGATGAAAAGCAAACAAGACAAAGATAGTGAAATAGTTCAATCATATGTCCAGGTTGTTTTTGAAAACGGTTCAACACAAAGCAACCGCAACGTCATTATTAATTTGACAATAATATTAGTATATTATGATATAAATGTATAAGAGGGCCTTTAAAGCACGCGCGACATATTTCAAAACACGACGCGCAGCGGAGTGTTTTGTAAGTCGCAAGGGCTTTAAAGGCCTCTTATACACGTATATCATACGCTATTTTTTATTACGAGTGCGTCATAATCTCAAAAACGTTTTAAATATTAACCTTAAGGGATATATTGACGAATATATTAATCTGTCACATTTGACATGATCAAATGTTTCTATAGCAACCTTTAAAAAAGTAGGCGCATTATAAACATCATTTTAAGCACGCTGCAGCGTGCGATAATCGTTGATTCTGATGCATGCGTAATAAAAAAAATGTTTTCAAACCAGTTTGGACCGTATTAAAACGAAAAAACGGCTTTAATGGCGTGGCGGCTAGCTCTGGCTAGGGATGGAAGATCAATATCGATTTCTGGTTACGTATATGGCTGGAACGATAATAGATATCACTTTAAAAAGCTTTTGACCAGAGCGACGCGTGAGAAGTCCAAGGGTGTGTTTTGCATTAAAAATATGCAACCATAAAATATTAAACATTTATTTGTGGTGTCGGCAGTCCGAGTTCTTATTTTAATTTTGTCTTCGTATGCCAAAATTATAGCGCGCATAACTGGAAATAAACAAAGCGACTGTTGTCGCCGGGCAGCCGCAAATCGTCCATAAATCACAAGACGTTGCCCGGATTACATCACAGGACTTCAGAGTTGCGCGCGCATCACATTGTTGACACACGCCATATCTTTATGGTCCAGCGAATTGCTTTCAACGCTCTGGTAGCGCGGTGATCAGATACTGTGATGCGGCGACCCGGGTTCGATTCCTGTCGATGTTTTTTAATTTTTCAATTGATTGGGTCTTTTTTAATTTGGGTTAGTTTTGTTTGGTTTCGCCCCGTAGCGAGCGGAGGGTATTGCATGAAGTGAAGATGTAAAAATACAAATGTAAGCATTAAACAACGCATGCGTTTGTCAACAATGTGATCCGCGCGGAACTCTGAAGCCCTGTGATGTGGTCCGAGCAACGGACCAATAAAGCAATGACTTGGTTTGTTGTAATATTTAGTGGGTTTGTTTACTATTTTAGAATATCTAATATTTCACTGCACTCATGACCCTCCGCCCGCTTTGGGAGGCGGAGGGTCAAGCGCTACGGGGGCGCAACCAACAAAAGCTAACCAAAACTAACCCAAGTAATGCATAAAATGAAGAAACAACTTTTTACAAAAATAGTAAATGGACCAATCTCTGTATTCCAAAGTTTTAATCCAAAATGACTTCTAAAAGTGGCGTAACAGAACGCTTTCGGCCTAAGCCATCACTAGTGTTACTTGTCAATGGAAAAAGACATATCCATGAAGACAAACGGACAACACAAATCGACAACAGTCACATGTAAATTTCACAAATTTTACGTCACATTTTAAAAGAATGGTTCACATAATTTAATTTAAAATCTTTAAAAGACAAAAACGAGGTAGAAGCACGTTTTTGGCTGAGACGACAAATGTGTCGCTGTTGACAGCCTTGACAAGTAAATTAGCGGCTGGATCGCGCCGGTCTAAATCGTTCCCGATGACGAAATATTATGTTTCTAAACAGCTTTCCTTCTTGATTTTGGGTATGTCTTGGGTTCGATTGGGTTAGCACCTGGTTAGTTTCCTTTTCTTGAGCCCCCGTAGTGAGCGAAGCGAGCGGAGGGCCATGCGGATCGACCAATAGAAGAGGCCGATTTTGATATAATCGGCTACGCCTGTAAAGGATCTTAAAAAGCGCGTGCGACGCCTCCCTCTCTCTCTCTCTTACGACTCCAGCGCCATCTAGTGTATGTGGCGTTGACTCGAGCGATTGTATTCGCGCTATGTCTTCGTGATGCAATGCAATCCAATCATAGAAATAGGACTCCTATTTCTATGAATCCAATGCAATCAATTTGCAGCATAAACGTGACATTACATGCATCCGAAATGCGACGATTCGAAAGTGTTTCTATTGGCATAGCCTAAAGAAAACTACAGCCGCGACACTCGGCTCGTTTAGTGGGGTACGGAATCAAATTTTCTCCGTGAAGCTCAGTGAAGGGAGGACACCACGCAGTTGGAACTCGATGCCAATCATACGCGCTTACCTGGGCCGGAGTGCAATAAATTTTCATAGAAATTAAAATAGAAAAAGATTCGTTGTTTGGGTAAATAGACGTTATGCGTATATATTGTTTTGTTTGTATGTTATGTAAATAAGTTAATGTTTATGTGTTAAAATGGGAAAAGAACGGCAGAATTAAGCAGCTAGTTAGTTTGTTTATTTAAACTTAAATTTGATCATAAGGTATCGGAATCGGTTCAAATGACTAAAATAAATTGGAACTAACTGAAACCAACCGAAAGTTAATTGAACGACTAACCAAAGCTAGCCAAAAGTAACCATAAGCTCCAAAACAGGCTAAAACGTACTTATCGTAATAGGTTACAAAAATTATTAAAGTAAGTTAAAACTAACCAAAACAAAAGGAATTTAAGCGACTAACCTAAAATATTAAATTTGCTTATAACGTATAGGAACCGATTCAAATGACTAAAATAAATTGGAACTAACTGAAAGTAACCGAAAGTTGATTGAATGACAAACCAAAAGTAACTAATAGCACAAAAACGGACTAAAACGTATCGGAACAGATTAAAAATGTTAAAGTAAATTAAAACTAACCCAAATTAACCGAATATTGGCAAGTAACCAAAGACATTAAAATTGGTTATAACGTATCGGACCGGTTCCAATGACTAAAATAAATTAAAATTAATTGAAATTAACCGAAAGTTGATTGAACGAAAGTAAGTTAAAACTAACCCAAATTAGCCGAATTTTGGCGACTAACCGAAAGTAATCAAAAACTTTAAAATTGGTTATAACGTATCGGAACCGGTTCATATGATTGAAATAAATTAAAACTAGTCGATTGAACGACTAACCAAAACTAACCAATAGCATCAAAAAGGGCTAAAACGTATCGTAACAGATTGAAAATATTAAAATAAGTTGAAACTAACCAAAATTAAGCGAATTTTGACGACTAACTTGAATTAATTCAATAACTAAAATAAATTGAAAGTAACCAAAATTTGATTGAAAGACTAACCAAAACAAACCAAAAGTAACTAAAAGTACCAAAACGGGCTAAAACGTATCGGAATAGCTTAAAAATAATATTAAGTAAGTTAAACCTATCCCAGATTAATTCAATTTTGGCGACTATCCTAAACACTAAAATTGGTAATAACGTATCGGAACCGAAAGTAATCGTACGAAAATTTCATATATCGAAAATTCGAAAATCGAACGACCCAATTTTGGCGGCTAACCAAAACTAACCAAAAACATTAAAATTGGTTCTAATGTATCGGAACCGGGTTCAAATGACTAAAATAAATTAAAACTAAACGAAAGCTGATTGAACTAACCCAAACTAACTAAAAGCACCAAAACGGACTAAAACGTGTCATAATAGGTTATAAAATTTAAAGTGCCCAAAAATAAACGAAAATTAGTAATATGGAAACATTCATAATATATATACGAAGAGTACAGGGAAAAAACGATCTAAGCGCCATTTCCATAGGAAAGTTTTATTATTGATTTCACAGAAAATTTTATTCTTGATAAAAGTTGGTGCTTGAAAAAAAAGTAATTTTGACAATGTTAAATTAAGACTAAGTATTACAGGGTACTTAAAAATACAAAAATGGTGGTTAAAAAAACAAAAACTTAGGAATATCAGAAAAGCCTCTACAGGAAAAATAAAGCTCCTATTAAGGAAAAAATAAAAGTCAAATACCATTTTTTCCAAAAGTGCATCGTTGCTGAAAAAAAATAAGGACAAAATTAAGAAAAAGCGGGGTTTTTCAGTAATTGAAATGGATTTTCTTCGCAACGGTGCGGTGCACTTTTGGAAAAAATGGTATTTGACTTTTATTTTTATCTTAATACGAGCTTTATTTTTCTGTAGAAGGTTTTCCGATATTCCAAAGTTTTTGATTTTTTACCATCATTTTTGTATTTATTGAGTACCCTGTATAACTTATCTTTAATTTAGCATTGTCAAAATTAGTTTTTTATCAATCACCAACTTTTATCAAGAATAAAATTTTCTGTGAAGTCAATAATAAAAAAGTTTCCTATGGAAATGGCGCTTAGATCATTTTTCCCCTGTACCCTTCATATGTATACACATTTTATAGAAATAACATGTTTTTAATTTTTTTATTAGTCTTACAACCATTTCATCATTTAGCCATGTTGATTTCAGTTTGACAATATAATTGAATTATATTTCAATATAAAAGGTCTCAAAAGAGCGGGACATATTTTCCGATTTTCGAATTCTTCTAAAAATCCTAGATAAATTTCATGTAGCATGTCGAATAGCCTCCTTTCCATTTAAAGAATTTAATCTGTTTAACATAGCGCGAAACGATTTGCATCTTCTTATCTTAGTTATTTAGTAATTATCTAGATATATGAAATTTTCGGCTTGGTGGGGAGTATTTTTCAGGTTGTGGTTATGTGGAAGATAAGAAAGTGCAAAACATTTCGTTTGACAATAAACAGTTCGTATTCTACCATAAAGGCGTAAGTCTCAAAAACATTGTTTTTGCTGGTTATTTTTCATAAAAGTCGATCGTTATCCGCATACCGGGTAACAACGAAATTACTACCCAGGCCCGGATTTTAAAATGGCTTGAGATAAAAATTTCAAATTTTCACCGACCATAGGGTTCAGTGACGTGCACATTTCAAGCAGAAAAACAATTGACAGTCACTTCCGGTTTCACCGGAAACGATATAGGTTTAACTTTTTTAAATGGCAACCCCCGTATATTTTTGCATATTTGAATTCTACGAAAAATTGTAAACACTTTTTATGTAAAATGTACTATAGCTAAAGTTAATAGATTTTGACTTATGAGACTTTAAAGTTTACACTATTTTGACATTTATTTGTATTTTATAAGAAAGAAACATGTGCTACGAGTAAAACAAATGGTGCAATTTATATGTCAACCAAGGCGCTCTAGGATGGCAGGATAAAAAACTTGAAATTAAGAGTTTTCAAAAATTGATGTTTTTGATATGCTGATTTTCAATTTTTCATCGATTTTTGTATGAAAACGGTTTAACCTACAGCCATGAGACTTTCACTACCCAATCTTACTTTTTTGTCTTCTTTCCATTTATATCCTTAGTTTTAATTTT
>JAEQML010064257.1:0-22227 GCA_016904865.1 Pissodes strobi | reverse complement strand
ATTTGATCATTGTCGTTCACCATTTTGAAAAATATGTCACTTTGACAGTCATCTGCCGAGGGCAGGCTGTCAACTATATCGTCTGCCTGATTGAAATTAACATAAACGAGAGTTGTACATACAGTTTTGCAAGTTTGATCTATAACAAATATTGTTCACCAAAAGTTTACTTGTCACTTTGATAGCGTCTGCCAAACAAATGCTGCCAGATATTTCGTCTGCCATGTTGTTTTCGCTTAATGGACTAATAGAGGAATACTTCTACCAAAAATAATCTTTGATCATTGTCGTTCACCATTTCGAGAAATATGTCACTTTGACAATCGTCTGCCAAGTTTAAGCTGCCAAATAAATCGTCTGCTCACGTGATTTTGACATATTCTTGAACTGGTTTGTTTAATTGAGCGAATGCGGATTTTGATAAATATTGTTCACCGAATCCTAAAACCACCCTTTTTTAACTGCACCCCCCCTATTTAAAGCTGCCACTTCGACACGGCAGACGATCGATTTTAGTTTGTCTATATCATGAATTTTTATGCCACATTGGTAAAAATTTTGATAAATATCGTTCACCGCAATGTTTGCCAGCTCCTACACTATTAAGGAAACTGGCCAGCCAGCTGCAAAAAGAGGCGGACAGTCCCAAGGACGGCAGTTTGTTGAGCAGTCCGTCATGCCAAACTCTGTCGAATGCCTTTGAAATATCCAACGCAATCTCTCGAGACTCTCCATAGTTTTCAATTGCCCTACTCCATATATGAGTGACATAAGCCAATATATCTCCTGTCGATCTCTCTTTGCGAAAGCCGCATTGGTTATCGCTGATTATTCTGTTGTTCTCGAGGTACTTGAGTAGTTGCTGGTTGACTACACGTTCCATGACTTTGAAGATTATTGGAAGCAAGGCAATTGGGCCATAGTTTTAGGGCGTCGTTTTCTTGCCTTTTTTGGAACAGGTTGCACTCGAGCGACTTTCCAAGAGGATGGGTAAATCCCTCTTCTGTAAGAAAGAGAAAAAAGCCTGGAAAAAACGGGTGTCAGTTCGTTGGCGCAGTTCTTTAGCACGATGGCAGGTATTCCGTCCGGTCCTGATGCCTTTTGGGTATCTAGTTCTTTAAGGATTTTGCGAATATCACGATGAGAAAACTTGACTTCTGCCATGGTGGTGTTGATGCTCGGTATAGTGGGGAGAGTCTTGCCTTGGGGCACGTCTAAGGTAGAGTGCGATGAAAACATTTTGGCGAGCATGTTTGCTTTTTCCTTGGCTGTAGTCGCCGTGATGCCACGGTCGTCCGTCAAAGGTGGGAGAGGCTTTTTGTAAAGTTGTTACTTACTGCCTTTGCTACCGACCAGAAATTCCTGGAACCACTGGGGCATTGCAAAAGTTTATTCCTGATCCTTTGATTGTGTTTGTCCTTAGTTTCGTCGATCACACGCTTGCACTCGTTTCTTGCTTCGATAAAATAATTGCGATTTTCAGCGGTCTGATTTTGCTGCCAGTACTTATAGGCTTGCTGTTTCCTTCCCACAGCTCTTTCGCATCTTTTGTCGAACCAGGGCTTTCCTTTTGATGGTAACTTGATGGAATTTGGGATGTATGCTTCCATTCCTGAGGAGATTACTTGCATGATCTCTTCGTAGCAATCTGACGGGTCGTCAGTGGCAAAGCAGACGTCGAGCCAAGGAAAATCTAGGTAGAACTGCCTTAGATCGTCCCAGTTTGCAGAATTGTAATGCCAGATTTTGCGAGGCAATGGTGGATCCTTCTGTATGAGTGGCAATTCACAAACCGTTGTAATAAGTTTGTGGTCGGAGGTACCTAATGGCGGATCAACTGTAACCTTGTACTGGTCAGGATTGGTGGTCAGAAAAAGATCCAGGAGGGCGGCGAATTCACCCCTCTCTGAGATTCGAGTTGGTTCGTCTTCAAGTTCAGTTAGCACGCAGCTGATGGCAAATGCTTCAGCTTCTCTACCTTCGTTGTCGGTCTTGTTGTGATGTTTGAGCCAGTTGGTGTTGTGGGCATTGAAGTCTCCCAGAACGATTATTTCTGAACTGGGGTGATCGACCTGTATTGAGTCAAAAGTGGCGATAGAGACAACATATAAACTTGGTTAATCCCTTGGCGGTGAACTTGAGCCACATGACGCCAAGGTTATTCGGTTCGAGTGTTTCCTCGCGGTGACATGAAAGGTCGCTTCAGACAAAAAGGCATATTCCGAACTTATATCTAAATCGGGTATGTAAGTCGTAACCAGGATAGAGGTAGTTCACTGTTGTTGTTGTAGAACATACTTGTAATTTAATAATTTAATAATTTTTAATATATACTTCTCGGCCACTAGCGAAGGTTGTATTATAGTTTTACTGGTTGCACCCGAAGCTGTTACATGTTTCTTCATTTCTAAGCCTCGTTAAGACAATCGCCAATATGTATAGCAACTAGCGTCTCGCCGGTATGGGGAGCCTTGATCCCGACTTCTGACGAACGGTAGTACGGTTTATGGCGCTACATGCCTTGTTTAATATTTGCATTGGTTTTTTTTTTCATTTTCACTTCATGCAATGCCCTCCGCTCGCTGCGGGAGCAACCAACAAAAACTAACACAAGGCATGATAAAAAAACTTACTAATCCAAGAGAAAAAAAAGCTTGCAAGCGCCGGGTGTCCAACCCATTACTTTACGTTCTAGACGCGAGCCTGGCCACCTGAGCCAACCTCTCACATTCCTGCTTTTCTTAAAAAATCGTATACAAACGCGTGAAGTGAAAAAATAACACAAACATTGACGAGCGTTCGGGATCAAGACTGCCCTTACCAACTGGACGCTTCTTGATAGCACGCTTTTTTCCAAGACATCGGCCGCTTTAAATCAACATAATTCTTAAGCAAACAACTACTGTGCTGTTTAGCTTTTCTAGCGATGATTTAACGAAAAATATCAAGTACCTATGTGGTATCAAATTATTCCTAAGAAAATGATTTATCCGCATATGCTAACTAGCCACCCTCGTTCCATTTGAAAAAGATTACTTAAAGCCATAACCATGATTTAACAAAGTTTAAATTAATCGGCAAAGGCTCAAAAAAAGAAAAGGCGGTCAAATCTATTTTTACAAGCCTCATTATATATACCGGGTGACAACGAAACTACTACCCAGGCCCGGATTTTAAAATGGCTTGAGATAAAAATTTGAAATTTTTACCGACGATAGGGTTCAGTGACGTGCACATTTCAAGTAAAAAAACAATTGACAGTCACTTCCGGTTTCACCGGAAACGATATAAGTTTAACTTTTTTAAATGGCAACCCCCGTATATTTTTGCATATTTGAATTCTACGAAAAAGTCTAAACACTTTTTATGTAGGATGTACTATAGCTAAAGTTAATAGATTTCGACTTATGAGACTTTAAAATTTACCCTATTTTGACATTTATTTGCATTTTATTAGAAAACAACATATGCTACGACCAAAACAAATGGCGCAATTTATACGTCAACCAAGGTGCTCTAGGATGGCAGAATAAAAAACTTGAAATTAAGAGTTTTCAAAAATTGATATTTTTGATATGTTGATTTTCAATTTTTCATCGATTTTTGTATGAAAACGGTTTAACCTACAGCCATGAGACCTTTACTACCCAATCTTAATTTTTTGTCTTTTTTCCATTTCTATCCTTAGTTTTCATTTTCAAACAACGGATATTATTTTTTATTATGGTTATTGGATCCATAAAAATGGTACTTAGTGGCTTGCTTTTATTAAAATAAACATAATCATGTTTAGCTATGATACAGGTTGCTATGGTTTTTAAAACAATTGAATTTTGACAGGTAACTTATTACTCCTGTGTCTTCGGCAGATTTCTCAATTTTTGTTGCAATTTGTGTAAATTATCGTGCTTTGTTTCGTGACTTTTTTTCGGCTTAGGCTAAAAGTTCGTTGCAACCTGTTTAAAATGGCAAGATAGAAGTTACCTGTCAAAATTCAATTGTTTTTAAAAACCATAGCAACCTGCCACTAAATACCATTTTTATGGATCGAATAAGCATAATAAAGAATAATATCCGTTGTTTGAAAATGAAAACTAAGGATATAAATGGAAAGAAGTTAAAAAAGTAAGATTGGGTAGTAAAAGTCTCATGGCTGTAGGTTAAACCGTTTTCAAACAAAAATCGATGAAAAATTGAAAACCAATATATCAAAAATATCAATTTTTGAAAACTCTTAATTTCAAGATTTTTATTCTGACATCCTAGAGCGCCTTGGTTGACGTATAAATTGCACCATTTGTTTTGGTCGTAGCATATGTTGTTTTCTAATAAAATGCAAATAAATGTCAAAATAGGGTAAATTTTAAAGTCTCATAAGTCGAAATCTATTAACTTTAGCTATAGTACATCCTACATAAAAAGTGTTTAGAATTTTTCGTAGAATTCAAATATGCAAAAATATACGGGGGATGCCATTTAAAAAAGTTAAACTTATATCGTTTCCGGTGAAACCGGAAGTGACTGTCAATTGTTTTTTTGCTTGAAATGTGCACGTCACTGAACCCTATCGTCGGTAAAAATTTCAAACTTTTATCTCAAGCCATTTTAAAATCCGGGCCTAGGTAGTAGTTTCGTTGTCACCCGGTATATATAATGAGGCTTGTAAAAATAGATTTGACCGCCTTTTCTTTTTTTGAGCCTTTGCCGATTAATTTAAACTTTGTTAAATCATGGTTATGGCTTTAAGTAATTTTTTTCAAATGGAACGAGGGTGGCTAGTTAGCACATTCGGATAAATCATTTTCTTAGGAATAATTTGATACCACATAGGTACTTAATATTTTTCGTTAAATCATCGCTAGAAAAGCTAAACAGCACAGTAGTTGTTTGCTTAAGAATTATGTTGATTTAAAGCGGCCGATGTCTTGGAAAAAAGCGTGCTATCAAGAAGCGTCCAGTTGGTAAGGGCAGTCTTGATCCCGAACGCTCGTCAATGTTTGTGTTATTTTTTCACTTCACGCGTTTGTATAAGATTTTTTAAGAAAAGCAGGAATGTGAGAGGTTGGCTCAGGTGGCCAGGCTCGCGTCTAGAACGTAAAGTAATGGGTTCGACACCCGGCGCTTGCAAGTTTTTTTTTATCTTGGATTAGTTAGTTTTTTATCATGCCTTGTGTTAGTTTTTGTTGGTTGGTCACGCAGCGAGCGGAGGCATTGCATGAAGTGAAAATGAAAAAAAAACCAATGCAAATATTAAACAAGGCATGTAGCGCCATAAACCGTACTACCGTTCGTCAGAAGTCGGGATCATGGCTCCCCATACCGGCGAGACGCTAGTTGCTATACATATTGGCGATTGTCTTAAGAAGGCTTAGAAATGAAAAAACATATAACAGCTTCGGGTGCAACCAGTAAAACTATAATACAACCTTCGCTAGTGGCCGAGAAGTATATATTAAAAATCATATTTAACAAAAATAAAAGGTTTACTGGGACACTTTTTTGAGATGCCAGTACTTAAAATTAACCAAACTTACACAGTCTTTAGGCTTATGTCAAAAAATAAAACTAAATACATTATTTTCTTTAAGCACAATACTAACACAAAACAAAATAAAAATAATAGTGCCACTATTCCTAATGTAAAACTTACTAAATATTAAAAAACCCTCTTACACCATACCGAAAACATATATTATGTTACCAAAATGATTTAGAGATTAACGCTACTGGTAAAATAAAACATAAACTACATAATTGGTTAATAAGATACTCTAAGGTTAACAGGTACTAATATTACTTGCTTTTCGACATAAATACTAGAAGTATTTCGTATTCATATTTCTATCGTAAAGCAAATCTAATACTTTTAAGTGTCTAGGTACATAAAAATAATTTTAACTGTATGTATATTTTTGGAAACTAATGTGTTATTAACTTATTTAACAACCTAGCACAACATTGTTAAATAAGTAGACGAAAAATAAAGATTAACGAACTTAAACGTAAAGTGCACAAGGTTTTTTACATAAAATCATTGGCAGAAACTCTAATGTGTATGTAAATTATAAATTAAGTAAACCTTTATATACCCAATACTCAATGTGCTGCCACTGAAATACAAACGTCTTACGTTAACCTCTCTTACCTATGAAAAGACACTTCTGGGTTCAAATTATCACACAAGGCAAGTCCTTCCCATATTTATAGCGATATACTAACACTTTGTATTGTTTTCTTTTAAAATAACACACTTAAAATCACTAAAATCAATTAAAAACAACTTGGAAAATACCGACAACGTCGTAATTTTTCAAACTGATTATTTTGAATGGCGAGTTGTGGCGACAACTGGCGGGCGTAGTAAAAAGTGATACAAAGCAGCGAAAGTGGGGAAGCGACGTTGTCAGGTTTTAGTTATGTTGTTTATTAAACCTCAATAAAAAATTATGCATTAAAAATTGAAGTGAAATATGCTCTGATGCTACCTTTATTTTAATATACTAAGCAAAATGTTAAGTGTGATTTAATTATACGTGGCGTGTACAAATAGCTAGATATCTTAAACTCATTTTTTATGGTGGGGTTAACCGAAAAACCCAGCGACCTCGCCGCATGTGGGAACAAAGCTTTGTTTACGTTTAATGTCTGATTTCTTTAAAATGTAAATAATGTTGTCTCTCATAGTCTAAGGAACCAACTAACAAATAAGTTAGACAAGACATCCTTGAATTAACTAGAACTCATGCTTATAAGGAATATCTTGAAGCATTTCATACGCTCGTAAGAACATTTGTTGATTTGGCAATTAAGAGTAGATGAGATGTGGATAACACTCACGGTCTGACTCATCACCCTGTGGCCGAAAATTGGAAAATTGAAGATAGTTGAATTGATTTTGAAAAGGTAAAAATTTTACCTATAAAAGAACTCCCGGATTGTATGAGCTCATTTTTTTTTCAAGATCCAAAGGGTTATACATTAAACGATCTTGAAAACTATATGGATATTTTAGAAAGAACAAACGCTTACAGAAGAAATTACGATGCTAATGAACAGATACCGACCGATCCGAAATATCTAACAATAATTAAACCAGATTTAATTGAAAAAAAAAACTTAAACAACCGAGCAAATCCACTACATCCAGCATCTCAAGCGTATCGAGTCTAAGCAGATTAAGACCACCTCAAATACGTCAGAGAACAACAAAAACGAGATCTACAAGGGGAGGAACGTTGTTAAATTTATCAAATAAAAAAGTTGATTATGTCTGTTATGATGATGTAAACAAACTAGTGGAAAGATTAAAATTACTAGGTTCTTCTCAAATGGTAACTCTACGGGCCAACGAAATGAAATTATATCAATATTGGAAGAAGCAAAAATAATTGTATAAAAGGTAATTAATTGCAAAGAAACAATTATTATGTTATAGAGCACGAAGTTAAAATGTCGATTGATAAATTCGGATCCCGCATACTTTTCAAAGACCAAAATAAATCATTAGAATATAGAAATGTTACTTCTTCTTCTTCATCTTCTGAGATCTTAAATATTGTGGATATTAATAAAGTAAAATTGTACTATAACATTGTTTTACCCTTTATCGGAAAATGAGATTTCGTTAAAAATCACTATGAATTATTTCAAAATGGTAGAACTACCTATGTTTTTCCATTCAAAGAGGAGTATATAGAGAAAGTTCAGTATCCAAAGGATGTTGCTCTTCATATAAACGGAAAGGCAATAAGATATGGAACGAAAACTAAATTTATATCAGGTGTAATCAGTTTTCACAACGCTAAAAAATCGATAATATATTTGCCTATCTTTTATGGAGAACTTGTAATAAAATGTCCAATTTTAATGGAACAATAAGCATTTTTAACTTATAACTATGGCAGATAACTTTAAAGAAGATGTTGTTAATGAACTTCATAAGCCAAGCAGAAAAACGTCGAAGGGTTATACTAAAAGGTGTGGTTTATTGGAAATTCAATAAAGGATATCACTACATGTTGGTAGTAATTAATGTATTCTCAAAATATGTTTGGATAGAGCCAATCAACTCAAAATGAGCACATTTTTGGAAAGCGTTGAAAATGTCCCAAAAAACCTTGAAAAGAGTGAACAGAACTATAAAAAATTTAATGTGGAAAAAATTTAGCTGGCGTGGATGGTTTGATATCTCAGATGAAATAATTCAGAATAATAATAACAAAAAACATTCGATAATCAATAAAAAGCCAAATGAAGTTAACAAAAATAATGAAAAAAACATTTTAAGATTATATTTAACTCTTACTATTTGGTAGAAAAAGTATTAAGAAAAAATAGAAATAAAGTATATGTTAAATGGCTTGGATTGGATAAATCACACAACTCGTGGATTCTTAAAAAATATGTAATATAATTTAATGGTTGTACCTTAGACGTATTTTAATTATAACTTTTATATTTTTTTATAAAATAAAATAAATATTAGTATTGAAATATTTTATTAAAAATCAATTTAAATTTAAACATTAAAACTTAGATTAAAAATCTTGTACCAATGTTCCTTACTCAGAAATATGTAAAACATATTGACACTGCACAATTCTTCTATCAAATGTGCATAAAATTTCTGATATTCAGATTTTCGCGCTTACCTGTAGGCAAAGGGCCACACCACCATCCAATATAGTTTATTTTGATCTTAACAAATATTCACTGATTTCTTCGTTGAAAGATTATTTTTTAATTTTTCTTCCAATTGTTCCGGATGCAACAAAAGCCTTTCTAGCATCACACATACATTTTCATTATTGATATTCTGATTTGGATTTAGCACTTCATATATGTCGAATAGAATCTTTCTTGATTGTGTGCAAAGGCTAGTTTGAAACAATTTAAAATACATCTCAAATTCTTGTTTCTTAATTATTTGAATTCTATAATCCACAATCACAATCAGTGACCATAAGGGGTCAACAGAACTGCATGGAAGATGCACATAATTTCCATGCAATTTTTAAATTTTTGAAATGAGGCAATCATTAAAAGCATAAAGTAATGTTTCCACACATCAACGATTGTGTATCTGAACTAGAAGAATAAAAATAATTAGCTATCACTCCTTGGTATTTTAACAGTTTTCAATTCCTCTTCCTACAAACTCACATAAAATCCGTTTCTCCCTTCAATAAGATCTTGGTGAAAAATCACATAAGCTTATTCCATCAGCTATGAACTTAGATGAAGAATTATTTAAATAATAAACTTTAGAATTTAGAAGTTTTTCACCAATTTGTATACTTGAATCGTTTTCTTAAACACATCATTAGAATTGATTGGTGCCACACTCATTTACTTTACTGAAATTAGTATACATGTTGATTATTAAGTGTGATCTGGTAAACTGAACTGTTTCCTTCTTGATGGTGTAATATGATCCCCACCAATTGATACAATATCATCCCCACTCTTTTATCAGAAATTTCAAGGTTGTTCGTTTCAGTTATAGTATTATAATTTTTTTTTAATTTATAATACATAATTCCTAACACTTGGAATTTTCTTGCTCGTTTAAACATGTAAGATTTATTGATTTTATAGGGTTTTCTCTATGTATCATTTCGGGACATTCATCATTTTTATGTTTGATGATCCAATTTGTGTCATAAATGGTATTGTTTACATAATAATATAAAATTTTGAAGAAATTGCTATTAATATTCATCTGCTGCATTTTAAAGGAAAAGGCTTGGCTGCTATTATTAACACGTTGAGTACGGTGTGGCATTTAACGGATCCCTCACTGCTTGCCCTTTTTGAGACGGCGAGGCATCAATGTGATGCCACAGTCACACATGCCACGGTACGCCTCGCTATAATGCTACAAACATAGGAGCTCGTTTTTAGCCGTCTATAGTAATAGAAAAGTTTAGCCGGACTTGAAAATAAGAAACAAATCCTTAGTAGTTTATTTTATTTTGGTTTAAATAATATTATTATCAGGAAAAATGTAAAACCAAAGGGCTTTTTACAAACGAAACATGGATAAAAACTAATCTAAACAAATGCTTTTAATTTAACATACAAAAATAACCAAAATTATGATATTATAATTTTTCTGTTCGATGTTCTGTAAAAAAGCAATGAACGCAGTAACTTTTTTTGCATGAAATGCAGTGCCATTTTGTTCTGGGCGTTTTGCTCTGTGCTGCAACATTACAGTAACTGCCGCTGCAGCACAAATGCATTGGCTTGAATGAATGTAAATAGACAGGTCTAAACGCGCAAAAAAGTGGCATTACATCAATGTCTCACCGTCCATCCGTCTTAATTTAGTGCATATAGACGGCGAGGCATCAACCTTGAGCCACGAAAAAAAAATGAAATATTCGGCAAAAACTTAAAAAAAAAATAGTTAAAACATATAAAATATATAAATTAGGCTCTATCTGAGTGAGTGTCAACAAATTTCCCGTCCTCCCGACATGATTTTTTTTCTTCACACCGGTACTCAACGTGTTAATTTTTCAACTCTCATATGATGACATGTTTGCGGTAATTCATTTTCGCATGTATTTTTGAAACAAGCTAAACTATGTGTCACTTTATATGGAATATGCACATATAACGTATTTCTTGTGATGTAATATAACAAAATATACGGGGCTAGAGACATGATTAAACCACGTTAAAATTTTAATTGTATACTCTAATAAACAAGAAGAGACAATTCTATTAGAGTATCATGAACCGAATGATGACATTTACAATAATTCAAATTATAAATAGCAAAAAAGGAGCTAATGTAATTAGAATGATTACAACTACAATATTTTGGATACAATGATAACATTAGTAACAGTCAAAATTATAAACGAAAAAAGAAACTGTTTGTATTAAATTTTGTCATAACTACATCTAGTTCTACACATTTCTTCATCATACAAAGCCACAAACATTCAGCTGAGTCACATTTGTTGTGATGTCTATGATGTTCTTCAATAGGACAATCATCAATCGTCCACTCAAAAATGTCAGCACCGCAGTAAAAACATTTGCAAATATCAGCAATTAACAAATAATAAGAACCTGCACGAGCTAAAACTTCAGGCCTTAATTTCCCCTTCCATTTATTAAATGTTGAAAGTCTTTTCTCATAACTTCTATATGAAATATTATCAATTTCTTTATCACAACTTTCTAAACACATACTTTGGTACCTAACTTAACTTTAAGAAATATAAAGTTTTTTCCTGTCTTAAATATAATCCAACAACCTTGAAAAATTCGTTTAGGAGGGAGGGAAATTGTTTTAAAATTATTTATGCTCATCTGACCATTGATAAAAAGGAATATCATGATGAGCATTTAAAGATTCTTTACACAAATAGTGCACTATGTAAAAATCGACCTCTCCTATTGGTCGATCCATCTCGTATTACGATATGTCTGCATGCAATCGATTTCTGTCAACAGCTCTCGTGGTGTAGAGGTTTATACAGCTGGGTCTCACCTGGACGGCCTAGGTTCAAACCCCGTTGCTATTCTTTTTTAAGATTATGTTTCTAAACAGTTTTTTCTTGATTTTGGGTATGTCTTGGGTTAGTTTGGGTTAGCACCTGGTTAGTTTCCTTTTCTTGAGCCCCCGTAGCGAGCGAAGCGAGCGGAGGGCCATGCGGATCGACCAATAGGAAAGGCCGATTTTTATATAGTGCACTATTTGTGTAAATGATCTTATAATGCTCATGATGACACTATGAAAGTGTACCAAAGCTCTCTGAATTTTATATCTTTTGTTGTCTGAAGAAGTTAAAGCTAATTTATTCACCAATTCAGTAAACATATTAAGTAAACGCGATCAAAAAGTATACATAGTGCAAAACGTTTTTGAATTATTTTGAACTACATCTTTGTAATGAATATATTTTAACTTATTTTTAATACTATTTTTTTAACACCTTTTGCTCTTTTAAGCCCACCACTTTCGTTTTAATGCAATATGCTTTCGCTCCGGTTCCATAAAAACTTTCAATAGATTCACCAGCATATTCATCTTTAAATTTGCCAACCACCGACTTAGTAATTGGCATATTATGACAATTGCCGATTTGAAAATTTGAAGTTTCAAATCTATCTATATTACTTTATGTCATCATAAACATTTTCGGTTTGAATTTCTAAAATGAAGGAGTATGTATCAGTATACAAGAGTTAAGCTTTTTCACCGTATGAGGGTTTAAGAGAATTGTAAACAAAATCATACATTAGAGTTTTTGATATATCCATATGGAAAATCCCACAAAAATAGGTTTATTATATTCAACTTAAGCTTTTTGCATTTGAACCGCAACTAAATTTTCTGAAAATATAGTTAAGTTTTGAAGTACGGTTTTGCAATAAGATTTTCTGCGCCATCTTTTCTACTGTTTTTTGCCAATTCAGTAACCAAACTAGTATCTGGCAAAATTTTCCATTGTTTTTCCATAAATGCTATTATTCGCTAATTTATATAAAATTTTTTCAAATTTGTTTTTAGATTCATTTCTTAATTTGGTAATTATTTAAGTCAATATATTTTTTAGCATATTATTATTTAAATTAACTTTAAGCACTCTGAATTAGGAGGTTTGTAATTTTCAGGATATAATGGAAATTCATTATGTTGATCATTTTAATATATCTGGATATTTTAAATCAACTTCAAATACATATCCTGATTCTGCAGTGTCAGAAATATTCATTATGTTTAAATTTTCAATTTAATTGTTTTTTAACCAAATGAAATTATTTGTTGGAAGATGTTGTGCCATTGCATCACAAAAAAGGTTCATTGCATCAAGATACATAATATATTTGCTTGGTTCTGATGGATCATAATTTAAAGGTATATATTATTTGCTTCGGACTTTCTACTTATACAAGAACTGACTCCTCCACGGACATCACTTTTAAAAAATGCAACATATCAGGATCGGTTAACAATTCTAATTCTACCCCAGTGTAATGTAAACATGCATCAAAACTTACCGGGAAAAGTGTATAAAAATTTTCCTTATCAGTCAAATTTACCTTATCTAGTTTCGAATAGTCGTCGAACAATTAATATGCAAAAACTTCTTTTTGACGTATATATTTAAATTCTTCTCTGTCATTATAGTATTTTGATACTTCTTTACATTGAAGATAATCAAGCGTTTCAGATAAATTTTGCTAAAGAGTATGGTAAAAATTGAAATGAATCTATAAATCTAATATGATTTTTTTTTAATTACCTGATTTTTTATCGAAATAGAACTTCAATACGTTTTTCAAATTAAATATATTTTTCTTTATTTTGGGCTATTACATAGACATATATTCTTAATAAACAAATGAGAATCATAATTACTCAAATTATGTAATATTATAGGAATAAAATTTGGTTGTTTGTAATTTAAATTACAGATGGAATGTGCAGGAACTCTATATTTTCCAGTGATATGACAATGATCAGCAACTTTATCATTATCAATATGTTTGTTACAAATTTGACACTCATTATTGAAGTTCAAATATATTTTATCTAATTCAGATAGTTTATTATTTTTTTATGAACTTTAAGATATTTCTGTATAAATTACCAACATCTCTCTAAAAAATGTATAAATATTTGAGCACTGTTAGGTCCCGTATATAGTTCAAATTTGGAAAAACTATCATCAAACGAACATTTAATATAATAAACAAATGAATATGGAAGGTGTTCGCATTTTTCAATTGTATACTATGCATAATTAATTAATTCGATTTCCATGTTTAAATTGTAATCATCATCATCTTTATTTAATAGAAGCTTAAGAATACATTCGAAATCAGCATATACAACGAAAGGAACTTCCATCTGTTTTTGAATGTTAATAAATTTAAGAATATTTCCGGGAGCATTATTTCCAAATTTGTCAGCTTTTATCTCTGTTGATGGTAAATTAATTCTAACAAAATCACAATTAAAATTGTAAGTATTCTTTAGTGCCAAAATATTGTAAACAACCATCACAAAGGTATATTTTGCCATTATGATTAGATACTTGCTTTGAAACTAATTTAGACAAATCGGAAATATAACAGTAATGAACATTTCCAGTATCATCACTAATTAAAAACAAATTCACATGAACTACTTTCTTATTTTTTGTATAGTGAAGGGGACCAATTATTTAATATTCGAGTTTAAAATCTTTTTCAAATTGTTCAATACCATACACATTAATTGAAATCTCGTTTTGTGATTCAAATTTTGGAATGTCTTAAAGTAATTGGAAAGTTTATACCTGTTACGTTCAACAGTGTTGTGAAAGGTGGTTAAGATGTAACTTCACAGGCCAGTCCAGTAGGAAGATGAATTGCTGCAACAATGGACCACGCGAAGCAACAGTTGTCATTGTTCCTAGGATTGACTACTGCCTGGTTCATTCTAATTTCTTCAGGTATTGGAATGTGTGATGAAGCGCGTAATGGGTTGAATTTATTAATGTTCACATCCAAATGCAAAATCTTCACTAGTAACCATCCTGAAAAAAAATAAAATAATAAAAAAAATACATTTTTAAAAATGAAAATTTTAAAATTAGTACAATTATTATATAATATTTTCAGTTTCAAACACATAATTTTCACTAGAATTAATTCTGAAAAATTATTTCAAAAATGAAAATTTTTAAAATTGGCCATATTATTTTAGAATATTTTCAACAAAAGCAAATAATTTACCTGATTCACGTTCTGCTAGTTCATCAGATTTTCGGTCTATGGGTTGCAACATGTCTTCCAAAATCAATGAGAGTGTTGTGCTGCTACATCCAACATGGAATGATGTGTTAAACGACTTTACATCATACTCGTCATTAGCCGGATTGAAATAAAACCCAAACAATTCCATATTTAATTTTAGCGTTATTAGTCTTTCAAGTTCGGCTTCTATTACAGATACAATTTTATTCAAAATTGTATTAAATTTTTTTTAATATCTACTGCAAATTCATCTGCCAAAATCCTGTACGATATTAGGCGTTTTTGAAACGCAGATTTAATAATTTGGATTCCATCTTTACTTCTGATTATCAGATTATCTTTGTGGCTGTTCGCAAATTACTTCCCCACATATTTTGCGTCACAGTTTTCTACACCTTACAATATTTGATATCATCTGAAAGATTACCTTTCTACTAAAATTTCGTTTACATTTAACATATTGGAATGGCATTTTGAAAATCTTAAAAAATTAAAATATTTCTTCTTGTGAAGCTGCTTTTGCATTCGGCTGGGAAATGATGAAAAGTATTAAAATTTATTGTTTTAAATAAAAAGATTTGGGGAAGGTATGGGTTGTTACCGATGGAATTTACCAACTCATCAAAATTATTTGTAATCCAATGCTGTTTTTACACTCAACAGGTAAAATGATGAAAATTATTAAAATTAATTACTTTAAATTAAAAGAATGTAGGGAATGGATGGACGGTTAAGGGATGGCATTTACTAACTCATCAAAACTGTTAGGTCCGTATATAGTTTTATATAGTATATAGTATATATAGTATATAGGAAGGTAGAAATGTGAGGATTGTTGCGGGCTTTCCCGAGGGGTAAACCCACAACAACCCGTCGAACAGCCTCAACAACCCTTCGAGTAGCCGCAACAAACCGTCCAGCGGTCACAACAACCCGTCCAGCAGCCGCACCAACCCGTCCAGCAGCCGCAACAACCCGTCCAGCAGCCACAACAACAGCAGCCGCAACAACAACAACAGCAACTCCAACAACCTGATCCTCATTGGTTGAACAATGTCAGGCGCCAATTTTTTTTTTTTTGATGAGTTCTCCTATGAGGACTGGGATGCCGCAATAGTTCGGTGGCAGCCGCAGCCGCCTAATCAGGATGCTACTATAACAACCCCGAACTATACCCATCCCAGACAATTTAGTACCCCACAAAGATTTGGTGTCCCCCAAAACATTTAGTGCGACCAAAACAATTGGTGCCAATAGAGACGATAGTTGGATTAATATATAATTAAATTAGTTCATAAGTAAGTACACAATATGGTAAATTTTAAGTTAATAAATTATTTTATTCAAAATTTTTAAGTTATCTACTTATTAAACAACATTCTATTAGAAAACTAATTGCTTAAAGTACACAAAATGGTCAAATTAGCTAATAAAGTATCAAGTAATCTACTTATTAAACAACGCTTTATTAAAAACCCATTGCTTGGTTAGGATTATTAAATTAGTGCATAACCAAGAAAATAAAATAGCCATTTTTCGTTAATAAATTATTTAAAATTCATATTAATCTTTTATCATTCATCAATATGAGATAATCAAAAGTTGTATTTATTTGAAGTACTATACCAAATATGCATATAGTAAACAATATTTTACATACTCGTATTACCATTTTATTAAATAAATACATAACCAAACAAACAATAGTAGATATTCAGCCACTTGAGCCAGACATGTGCCTCTGTTAATCTTTTATCGTCAATAAATATGAGATTTTATTTTATTAAATTACTACATATGCAAGCTAACGAAATAGCTTTTTTCGTTAATAAATTATTTAAAATTCATATTTAATCTTTTATCATCAATTAATACGAATTATCAAATTTTGTACCTATTTGAAGTAGATACCAAATGTGCACTTCGTAAACAGTAAATAAAATATTTACTAGTAGTTAGTTTTTATAGTTCATGCAAAAAAGGATTCAAATAGCTTTATTAAATATGTTAATATAGACCTCTATTCTGAGGTATCAAAGGGGGAGCTCTACTTTGAGGTGTCTGAGAGGGATCTCTATTCTGAGATATTTGAGGGGGGGCTCTATTCAGAGGCACTTGAGGGGGATCTCTATTTAGAGATATCTGAGAGGGGGCTCTATTCAGAGGCACTTGAGGGAGGTCTCTATTCTGAGATATCTGAGGGAAACTCCTATTTTAAAATATTTGAGGGGGTCCTCTATTTTGAGGAGGCAGGGTATCATGCTCTTGAAAGAGACATGACTGACTTCTGTCGAGAGAGTGCCTATCTATAGGCTGATCATTTTGAGTACCATGGGATGCTGAGTTTTGATTATCAAAAATATTATCTTGAAAAGAGGGAGAATTATGGCCATTGAAACCATATTGAGGTGTGTGTACTTGAGAGTTATGCAAAAGAGTGTGATGTTTATGAGCACACAAAGAACATCTTCGAGTGGAGGTACATTTACTTCTCGAGTGACTGGTACCGAGACAGTTAAAGCAAAGTTTTTACTTTCTACCAATTTCTGCTTATCAAACAAGCTTAACTTTTTAAATTTATCACAAGTGTATATTTTATGAGAATTTTGATTGCAAAAACTGTACAGAACTGATTTGCTTTGTTGCCTGACATGCAACGAGACTCCTTTTGTAGGATTTTTTTGAGTGCTGTCTACAGAAGACAAGTTTTCTAGAATGGTATACCTTTTGTGTAGGAAATCAAGAAATTGAGTGAGATTTGGCAACATGTTAATATCTCGTTCTGTTTCAAATGCTTTACGAGTGCCAAGATCTAATTTTTTCTCAAATAAATAGATTAAGAGAAATTCCCAGAGATCTTTGTGACTGTAGCTAAGATTATTAATTAAATCAAGATTTTTCTTTAGATCAGTTACAAATTGTCTTAAATTAGGACCAGTACATTTGACAACAGAGTCTATTTCTAATAGCGAGATGAAATGAGCATTAATTACTGACAATTTGTTTTCGTACCTTTCTTTCAATAAGTTAATTGCAACTTCAAAGTTATCATTCGTTGCGAGTAAGCTTTCAATGATTTTTAGAGGTTCGTCTCTCAAAAAGGACTTTAAGTACATAAATTTTTGTATATTGGTGATCGAGGCATTGTCTGTGACTAATGTGTCGAACAATTGAATCAAAGAGTTCCATTCAGAAATTTTACCATTAAAAGGATTGATCTTTATCTCTGGTAATCTTACAGAAGGGGGAGAGGGACTCTGATGAGCTACACTTTGAGAACTTGGAACAACTTGTGTGCGTGGAGTTAACCTTTCAATACATTCTTGTATCTGAACTAATAAATCATCGCAAGCCTGTTCCACTTCCTCACGAACCTCAGTGTCAAGCGTTTCCTCCGCAGGGATACATTCAATCGAGTCTTGAATCTGATTGTATTTGCTGAAGGCAAGTTCTAATCTATTATGTTTTAATACAAACTGCTTAACATTACTCTCTCTGTCTGCATTTGCATGCATCCAACTGCTTATTCGTGTGATTTGACCCTTGACACTGGTTCGCTGTGCTTTCAATTGTTCATACGTCATTATGAAATATTATTAAAAACACACAGTACAAAAATATACAAATATCAATAGAAATGCAATAATATCAACACAACATAAAGTACAGATATAAACAGTGCATATATAACAATATATCAATGAGGAAATAAACACAGTACACAAGTTTTTATTTAACCGTCAATTACAGAGTTTCGTACCACGAAAGTCTTTCACTTTTTGAGCAGCCCTGGTAGTGTCTAGAGTCCTACTGGTTGCAGGAAGTCCATCGATTTACAACAAAATGGTGCGACAAAGAGTTACAGTAAATACCTAATTCAATTTACAGTAAACAATAACTAACTACATCAATATGACAACAAATCAAATGAAATATTTTAAATCAAATATTTTATATCCCTTTTTACACGTTTCAATTCAATGTTTTTCGAAGGACCTAGAGAATTTAGCTCGAATGAGCTCAATTTTAATTATCCGGCTCGATCGGATCAATTTTATGATCGGGAGAGCAAATTTATTTTAAATTTATGAAAATATCCGGCTCGAATGAGGCCAATTTTATGGTCGGGATAAACAATTGCTTTTATTATTGCTTAAAACCATAAAGAGGGGTATGGTATCTTAATTAACCACTTTTAATGGACAGTATAACATAGGGTGGTGAGATAAACTGAAACATGTATGAGGTATTGATATAATTTAATAATGCAGGTGTAAATTGCATTTAAATATAATGAAGATAAATAAACAGTGTTTTCTATGTTAAATAGAAAATATATATGTACAATTCTTAGACTAAAACTTTCAATCACTCATCATTCGTTCAAGTATAAAACTAAAATTACAAAAGGTTTCTTAAAATTAGAAATGTCTACTGAAGAGTCTTGATTGTTTGATTTAAAAATTAGTTTTTATCTTTCTTATTTTAATACTTCGTTCTCCAACTTAGCAACTTTCACACAGCATACCTTTTCACTTGGACTGCTTTCTGCTTTACCTGCCTTGCTTTACAGGACTTCGACCAGGAATGTCAGTCTGCCTTCCACCATTTTATATTCCAATTTCCAACGGGAACGGGGATGCTATCGTTTCTAACTTCGAAGAATTGCTTTAAAAAAGCTCAAAAGGAGGTCTTTGTCCAACCTTGGACAAAGATAACTGAGGTGCACGAAATATTTTCTAATATTCGTGCATACAAGAGAAATTGGCCCAAAAAGGAACTTGACCTTTGGCCGGAGAACAGCACGTTTTACTGCTATTTAAGCGAACGTCTTAACTGAACTGAAATACAGTGTTGCCAGATCAGTTTTACAGTTAGGTAGTAGATTGATGTAAAAAAAATAGTAGATTGACTAAAAAAATAGTAGATGGTAAAACTGAAGTAAAGCAGAACTAATACCACTAACCACTAACAATAAACTAATAAAATAACACATGTTATTCAGTCGGGCCGAGTAAACACGCCGACACAGACACACAAGTGACAAGTCCTAAGTAAAATGCTAATGACATTTAAACGATTCAAAGAACGAGCCGGTGAATCCCTTAAATACGTTGGGGTTTGGAACCTTCGGCAACATGCACTAAAACAGAGTTTTATCCACAATACCGAAACAGAATATTTGCACTCGACGCGCGTTTCGCTAACCATATTAGCATCATCAGGAGATGATTAATCATCTCCTGATGATGTGCAAATATTCTGTTTCGGTATTGTGGATAAGACTCTGTTTTAATCCCTTATGTGTATATATAGAACTAGTGGTGGTGGTGCCATCTTTTAAAACTGCTTAAAAATAGCAACGTAATTCCACTTCACAAAAATAATTAAGATGTTATGTTAGAATTTTAAGATTTCTGTTTAATTTTTTTATTTTTTCTTGTAGTTTTAGGATATTTATTCAAGTATTCTGTTTTTCTCTAAATAATAGTAGAATTTACCTTTAAGAAAGTAGAATAGTAGCCAAAGGTCAAAAATAGTAGATCTACTATAAAAATAGTAGATCTGGTAACACTGCAGTGAAATATGATCTTTCGGGAGGGACCATAACGCGGGAAAACTGGGCGTCGGTTTTTATCTGAGAGGGGGAAAACATCTTCTTTCTTTCTTTGACAGACTGCTGTTTACTGACGGAGACACAAATATATTAAATTGAAAACGCTTGGATTGACCCCAATCGAACTGGTAAGATGACATTTAGCTGTATCGGATGGAATCGACCATCCAGGGTTGAACTAAGGGGCATTAAAGAACTTGACATTTGCTGATTTAAATGTACAAATTGGGTTGTACCCGGGGTGAAATAAATCTATTTTAAGTTTAATTACGGCTCATTCATTCTACGTACATACAGGGTGTTATCACCAAACTATACGGTGAAAAACGATAGTTTCTACACGTGTTGGGGTGTTTCCCCAACAATACTCTTTTAAGAACACAATAATGTCACAATGTTGGAGATTATATGTTTCAAAAGCAATTAAAAACTCCTTAAAATTCCTATGAATGCTTCTTTTGTTAAAATGTATAATATTTAATAGTTTACTATTTTCATTTACTTTACGTTTGTACAGGGTGGCCCGTTTAACAGGGGCCTATACCTTATCTCGAAAACTACGGGGGTTGGAAAAAAAAATAAATACAAAAGTTATTCCTAATAAAATGATCTTTATATTTTTTGTATTGTTTTAATCATGACTTTTTTATATACAGGATGGTCAAAGAAAGTAACACTTTTTTAAATGAAACATCCTATATTTTATTACATTTTTGGATTCTACTTAAAATTCTAAGCATATTTGTTGTATGATGTTATACCTCTAGAGTTAGTAGTTTCATAGCTATAAACAGTTGAAAATCAGTACTTTGGCTACTTTTCACCTTGGTAGCAGGAAGACCATTAAAGGTGGAGTAAAATGAATTCCACATTCCTATCTTAACTTTCCAGGAGCTATCTGATGGTGCTATCTGAGGTACCAGATTTGGTACCCATGGTACCATGGTACCACCTGCCAATTAGTACCGTCAAATAGCTCTTGAAAAGTTAAGATAGGAATGTGAAATTAATTTTCCTCCATCTCTAATGGTCTTCTTGCTACCAAGGTGAAAAGTAGTCAAAGTACCGATTTTCAACTGTTTATATCTGTGAAACTACTAACTCTAGAGGTATAACGTCATACATCAAATTTGCTTAAAATTTTAAGTAGAATCCAAAAATGTAATAAAATATAGGGTGTTTCATTTAAAAAAGTGTAACTTTCTTTGACCATCCTGTATATAAAAAAGTGACGATTAAAACAATACAAAAAAATAAAGATCATTTTACTAGGAACAACTTTTGTATTTAATTTTTTTTTCCAACCCCCGTAGTTTTCGAGAAAGGTATAGGCCCCTCTTAAACGGGCCACCCTGTACATCATTTGCCCATATTATTTCCTGAGATATATCAATCCCGTAACTCTAGATCTTGAAAAAATTCCCAGTTGTGGTATTTTATCAGCCATTTTCAACACCATAGTTTATTTTAGATCGAGGAATATTCAGGACATATTGGTTCGCTCGTTGTGTGCAAAGTATCGTAATTTTGCTTATATTTTTCATTGACTATGATGCAGTTCTTTTGTTTGAATGCTAAGTGGCATTCAAACTGGCCATCGATAGACTTGCAAATATGTATGTATAAAATTTTTAACAGAGTATCGTCCATGTCGCTATTTATGTTGTGCAATATTTTGAAAATTTTAACTCTCTGACTAAAAACCATGGCTAACTGATGAAGACCAAATGATGGTCGAAACGTTTTATTTTTTGTCTCATTACAAATAAAAAATATTAATTGGGCATGTCCAATTAATATTAACGTCTAATTAATTTCAAGAACGTATTCCCAAGAACCTAAAC